>PRKT01000057.1:1494230-1518060 GCA_003671525.1 Saccostrea glomerata | reverse complement strand
TACAATACATATGGTCATATGATTATATGATGATAAGAATATACAAACTATTATAGGTTGTTGATAATGAGAATTTCAATTTCCTATTGATAATGATTTTATCTAGACACCCTGTGTCCACGTGCCTATAAATTTTCTCCATAATCAGATTTGGAAGACCGATGAGAGGTATATGAGGTGCACCCTCCCTCGATAATGATGCCAACAGATACTTTTAAAATTAAATAAGTTTATTTAATACAGTTGAGTTTTCTCATGCGTCTTTAATAATAAGTAAAAACTTTTCTTTTTGGGGGGGGGGGGTCAAAAATGTTTAGTTGCCAACACCCCTCCCTCTCGATCGGAAATGATCAGATTGCTTCCTACGGGCTCTTATTCTATGATTCTTGTAAAATACAATTGAATTAAAATTCATTCCATTGATTTTTTTTCACATTGACTAGCGATCGTCTTGCATAATGTGCTTTTCAATATACATGTATATTAGTATAGGATGCATGAGTAATAATAGCATCGCATGATCGTAAATGGTACTAACGATGCTCTCAGGATAATCCTAGGAAAAAGTTACAGAAACAGAATTTTTAAATTATCTTTTTTGTGCCAAGTCCTTCAGTTACTGAAAAATACTAGAAGTCTTATGTACATTGTATATTGTTCATACTATACAGTCAATCACCCTCCTTTTATACAAAGACTATATTGTCATTATACTTAAATTAACATGTAATACTATGATCTACTGTTATAACTCTAATCCAGAAAAAGCTAAAGGCATGCATAAAAAGCATGCTTCATATACTTATATATACTTCTTCGTGTTTTTACATTGAAAACAATAAAGGGCTGCTAAGTGGGAGACTGAACATCCAATAAAATAAATCATGGAATCGAGAAATATGCATGTACATGTATTTTAAAATACATGTATGTAATACTGTAGATCACTATATTTTCGTGAAACATTATTTTCGCGACTTAACTATTTGATGTTTATCAACAAGACAAAATTTTCGCGAGCTGTGGTATAAAAACATTAATAATACAAATATGCGCGAGAATAAAATTTTCGTGAGTAGACAGACTCGCGTAATTACGCGAAAATTAAGTTCTCGCGAATAAAGAGTGATTTACAGTATTATGTTGTAATTTTTAAAAATTGAATACATAAGTGGAGATTAATGCAAAATCTACAACAGTTGTAAATTTTTCATTTCAAAAATTCAAAGTTTACGGCATGAGAGTACATAAGCTTTCTATCTTGATGAAGACTAGGAATATTACTTATACAAATCAGAGATTTTATTTTTGATGTTATTATGTAGATGTGTATCTGCAAGATGGACCCACCCCCAATTTACACCCGTTTCTTTTGTTTAAAAAGAACGTGATACGTACCTGAATGATATACTGTATATAATTTTTTGTCATTGAAGTTTTGCTACTTTAACGTATTTACCCCCCCCCCCCCAAAAAAAAAAAATAATAAAATTGCGGTACCTTAACTGGTATTTGTGCCAGAACCAGTGGACGATGTCTCCTATATAATCCTTTCAGGAAAAAACTAATTTGCCAATATCATATATTTTAATGTATAGTAATGTAATGTGAAAGGAAAAAATGAAAATTTTCGAAATCCGAAAATCCAATTTCATGGAAGGATGGGGGGTGGGGTGTGTGGGTGTATGATTGAACTTCTTTCACTTCCTTCTTCTTCAAACACTACCATTTACCCTTCTTTGATTACACTGAACTGTGCCTGTTGAAAGTGGTGGGGCTCAACTCTAATGTTCAATGCTTAATGTCGATCTTTGCAAAAAGGAAGAGGAGGGGAGGGGGGGGGGGTATCGTCGGACCTTAAAATTTCTTTGGTTAAAAGTATTGTTAAATCATGTCACAAAGTTATCTTGATAGTTGTGTAAACTTCAAATTTAATTTCCTTAGTTGCAATTTATATACCCTTTTTTAATGAACACAAGTTCTTTTAGAACAAAAAACAATCTGAGTATTGAAGTCTTCGTTATATCTTTAGTGTCAATATTAACTCTAGGTAACACTCGTTCATTACATTTCATTTTATGGATTTCATCATTTTATATTATTAGCCTATTTCAACTTTTCTTCAGCTGTATAAAGATGTTATCACAGTATACAACGAACAAAGATGCTGAAAGTGATCAACTAAAAATGTTATAAATCCATGAAAATATGAATGAACAATGTTCACTTTTATTGAAATAACTCCTTAAATGCGGTTTGATTTGATAATTACATAAAGAGAGAGAGAGAGAGAGAGAGAGAGAGAGAGAGAGAGGGAGAGATGCTTCGATTTCTGCCTATGATGTCATGAATCGTGACATTACTTAGTACATTTATTTCAGTCTTAAGAATTTCTTCAAAACTTAATATACTGACAGTTTACTTCAATACCAAATCTAAAGATGCAACTTTTAAAAATATATTTTATGAAATTTCTATAAATCCCTGTCCCATATACCGGTATGCTATGCTTTAAATCATGAGTAGGCAGGTTGTGCTATAATACTTGATTTTTGTTTACTTTCAAAAAGTTTGTTTTAGCTCATGTGATAAATTAACATTGAATACTCATTGAGTAATAGAAATTTTGAAGGGATAATTTTCCATCATGATTTTCGACCACAAATAATGATAAAAAACAAGCAGATATAAAACCAACAAGATTTCTTTTATCCTCTTGGGTCCTTTTTCACAATGTGTTACAAGCAATCGTAAAACGACACCAAAAAAGAGAGGAAAAAATATGACACTTATTCAGAGATGTAAAGATATATTGGACGCACAGAGGGAGGTTTTTCGCACTCTAAGTATAAGCCTAGCGGAGTGTCCATGCGACAAACCTGGCAGACGATTGAGCATCTTATATCACACGAAGCAACAACCGTGAACAAATTGGCTTTACCTGTCAAGGAGTGACAAGGGTTTATATATATATATTTAATAGATATGCAATAACTTGATATAACACTTTCCCTTTCTGATTTTTTTTTATTCAAAGCTACACTTTTTAAAATTGCACACTTAATAGATGCCAGAAGATGCCAGTGGCTTAAAGAGGTTCTAAAGATTACACACTGAAGAGTTCTATTTTTGTGTCATTTTAATTACAGTAATAGGGTGATCTGCCTTAAATGGTAAATGACAGAATTTGTAATCAGATAAAAGTATTCTATCATTACATAAGACCAAAAAAGTAATGAAATATGTAAATACACAAGTAATTTTTGTTTACTCATATACTTCATTGAAAACAAATGTTATTTAAATACATGTACCCGCATATAATTATATCACATACCCCATAATCATCCCATACACACGCACTTATACTTATTAGTACTCCTAAAGTACAGCCTACTGAAGCTATAATTAACTCATATTGAAAATTCTACGAGATTGAATAAAATAATGTCTGTTTTGTATTCTTCCTCTTGTTTTATATACACATAATTATGCACAAGTGTATATCTATATATATGTACGTCCTTTTTTCTATCGTCTACTTCCCTTATTTATGAAGCATTATACCATTATCATATACATATTAAGTTTATGTCTTCCAATTGATTCGATATGCAAGAGCATGCTCTTTTAAAACGATGCAAGCTATTGACAAGTAAGTTGATGATACAAAGATATCAACAGTTACGTTTAATAAACGTCAACTTTCCATAAAATCTATTGTCGATAATATAAGAGCATATACATGTATATATCTTTAAAAAGGCTAATGTAAACTGAGTTTTTTTTTTGTTTTTTTTTAAATAGGCCAATAATTTTGTACCGGATTGTCTAAGAATTCTTCCGTTTGTTAGATTATGACAAGTAGCACACGTTGTGTGTAACCAGTCGACAAAAGATGCTTACTTTTCTATGTCACCTGATCCCATTACCCTCGATGTCACAAGTGCATAACCTGGTATACTTGGCACTTATAACACTTTCCGTGCCAGCATTGGGGGGGGGGGGGACTTTGGACTATGGTGGACTTACTAAATTAATCATTTTAGGACTTTTTGTATCTGGAGAAAATACGGTGAAATGAAAAATATATTTCGATCCTAACCAAATATTAGTGCTTGTCAATCTACTATCGATTAAAACCATACGTTGAATACATGAAACATGTGTGACTCACAAAGAAGTGGAACATTTGCTTTGAAACAGCACAAAACGGCCAAATAATTGTACTAATCAAACTTGAGCTTAGCTGTCATCAACTGGCCTGCGAGAGCGGTTCATATCGTGAAATAGTAGCACTAATTCCTCTTTCATAGCACTGCAGACGATACTTATCATAAAGATGTTTATTTTTGTTGTAGTAATGTAAATCGTTTGCATTTTCGTACGTCTCGGAGTTCGCAGATGACCTTTGACCTTGTGTGATGAATCAGAGTGAAAATCAATAAGCAGTGAAGTGACGGGAATTAAGCCGCACGTTCTCTAAGGTAAGAACCTCCTACTATACATACTTCCCTAATTTTACAAAGAAGAAAAAATCATATGTCGCTAAGATCTGCATTCTTAAAAAAATCCTTTGGCACTGCAAGATGTTTTCTGAAGAGATGCCAAAAGATAAAACTCTATCAGTTAAGCGTTATATGCTTTTCCTACTTGCATTAAATTTTATGTATAGAGTATAGCACAGTACGTACAAGTTAGATTTTTTCCTAAATATTCATCGTCACTCGATATATACATTTTTACTGAATTAATAAATTTACTTTAAAAATGAAAATGCCACCAGAAGAACTTGTAAAGAAACTGTTCTCTTCAAGACTGGGGACTGCTTAAAGAATTGGAACAAATGTACTCATATAACGGTGGCGTATATATATATTATATTTGCATAAAAGTGATAAAGCATGGTGGGGCATGACATGTTGAATGGGGACATACATTGAAATATGGAGATAATTTTTGTTTAGCTATAGAAATGACCATTACATTTCGCGGCGTTCTGTGTTATATATATACCAAAGCATTTAGCATTTACAACATCTTCACATTTTACACTGAAACTATTTCGGTCGTGGAGTTAATCTGGGTTAGGAGGCATATGTCTTCAATTTTTCCTTGAGAGGCCCGATCTCCATGTGTCAACATCCTCATTATTTCACAGTTGTCACTGTTAAGTCTAATTACTGGAATATGTAGGGATTGTTCCATACCCAATGGACACACAATTAGCACCTCGTCTCCACGCATCTGTGATAGTCCCGGAAAATTGCCCATGGCGTTTGCGTCTGACATTATATATAAACAGTGATACATAAAATCTGATGCATGTATAAGTAGAGTGTATATGTACCTGTTTGGATCTGTGACAGTACAGTTTTCTTTTACCCGTAAGTGCAAACAAGAATTAATTAACAGTGAAATGTATAAAGCTGAGAGAGGATATGCATCACTATTTTAAAGGAACTTAAATTCATTTTGCGGTAGGGCTGATGGCAGTTGATTAAAAGGCTAATGTAAACTGAGTTTTTTTTTGTTTTTTTTTATACAAACTGATAGGCCAATAATTTTGTACCGGATTGTCTAAGAATTCTTCCGTTTGTTCGATTATGACAAGTAGCACACGTTGTGTGTAACCAGTCGACAAAAGATGCTTACTTTTCTATGTCACCTGATCCCATTACCCTCGATGTCACAAGTGCATAACCTGGTATACTTGGCACTTATAACACTTTCCGTGCCAGCATCTACCACAAGAGACCTCAGTATGAGATCTCATCCGAAGGACCGGTCTTCAACTTCGTCAGTCGAAGTACAGACAATGAGCAAATTTCGATAACAAAAAGCTCACTTGAAGAACTGGCTCAGATAAGCTAAGGAAAACAAAAGACAGAAAACTTGAGCAATACTATTATTTTTCTTAAAATTGTTATAAAATGTGCTAAATAAATAACAGGCAACTATTACATAAGAAGACAAACAATACACTGTATGAGCAATCTCATTTGTAAAATACTAAGCTAAAGTATATAAAAACTCATGCACAATTTATTGAGTCAAGTTTTTATATTATGCAAAATTTGGCATGCAGGATACGAAACAAACACCATCAAAACAAAAGAGGGACGATTCTATGAGGGACTTTTTGGCAGTATTCTACCCAGAAACTTCCGTACTTATCTCCGCATTTGTCGTCATCACGGTAACTGCGATGAATCAATAAGAATGTAAGAAATATGACGTAAGAATAGGGCATGACGTTTACAAGCATGGCTGGAATAGTCCAGCAAAAAGCGAGCATAATCTCTGCTAAATAGTTGAAATGTCTGGCTAGACCCCACCAGCCTGATGCTAACAGAATGCTCTCTTTCTCTTTGCCGTTTTCGAGCTGATATTTAGCACGAATGATGTTTGGTTTCTTTCCCCAGACTAGACATTCTCCTCCAGTTCCTCTTACTTCTTGTTTCTGTAGGTCTGCAAGGTAGTTCACTGCTATACATAGAATTCCCGCCAAAAGAATTAGAAATGACCACGTGACTCCCAAACGTATGGGATGATTCACGAGATACATGCTTACTGACGCGTAAAAGTTTGGCACGAAAACGAGGCAGCCCCAACATATGTAATAGCCAGCCCTATCAACCATTATATCGATGGTGCTCATATATCCCCCCTCCCACCAAAAGAATTTGGTGATGTAGATCATCTGCAATGCAACGGATACGAACATACTGTCTACAAAACCATATAACTCAAAACTTTTCAAACCATGAATGCACACGAGTAATGCCCAAACGGTCATCCCAAAACGACAGTTGGTGAAAACTTTAACGTCAATGCCAAAGACTCGCGGATATAGTTCTGTTCCCCAGTAAAAGTCGAATATGAAATTACCAGAGACTCCATTATCCGTAGTAGAGGGCCAATATCGACCCTTCAGATAAAGAAACATACAAAATAATGGACTGAATATTTGGAGTGTAGCTATGAATTCATCAAATCGATCGAATATCACAGTTGGCGTGAGCCCCTGCATTTTCAGCAAAACAGTGATAATGGAAAAGGTTGTCATAGTTACGACGTAGTTCAGGAAACCATTATCAACATAAACTGGTGTGTTGCCTTTCGGGGTCAAAGGACCTTTGATGATTTTTCCTGGAAGGAGCATCATCATAATTGCAGACCATATCAGGAATCCCAAAAACACACCAACACTGAACAGGCTTGGTGGTCTCATGGTGGCCCAAATTTCCATCAAAGACGAAAAGAACGGTTTTCCTGAAAATTGACTGAAGAAAACGGAATAGCTTCCTCCGCAGTAAGTGGCTGTGTACCACATGATAAGCACAAGGTTTGGAGTGAAAAGCATAAGAAATAAAGGGACAACAGTCATGTTCCATAATGTCTTGGCCCGCTTCAACAACCCAATCTTCTCAAGCTGTTCATAACCCTCTTTGTATCCATGGAATCCATGCGCTAGTACATCCTGTCTATTGGATTGTTCCCCTTTGGTCATTCCGTTCCGAGCACGAACAGTTGACATTGTCCCTGAAATTAAAAATAGAATTTTAAAAAATGTAAAGTTTTGTCGGCTTCTATAAATATCTAGATAACCAGAGTTGAAGCCAAGCATAATCCAGCAATGCACAAGAGATAATGGGAAAGCATCACACAGGAAGTTTGTTGACCTATGGAGCTATTTACCTAGGAAACGGTTGTTTTTTTTATCGTTTGATTATATAGATGTCAGTTTGCGAATAAAATCTGAGCACTTATTTCCAAGAATTTTACAGAACGCCTCTAGCTTGATAATGCTCAGTTACCGTTTTACACAAAGAATTCTGTCCATCCAAGTAGGAGAGGTTTTAGATACAGTGAAATCATTTTAACCTTTGCAATATTTTCAAAATCTAATAACTATATACTACTGGCGGATAAAACGGATTTCCTTTGAGGGATTAAGCTGGTTTAGACACCGTCCTTTAATTCAAAGAATAAACAATGGCACGCATTTCAGCACTATATCTCATACGAAACAGTAAACAGCGATTTCCTCTACAGTGTATAATAAAGCCATTATACTTATAGTCTAAAATACTTATACAGATAAACTATTATAACAATATTAAGCCTAAAACAAGGAAGTATGACATGTGGTAGTATAATATTCTGTTGAACAAATTCGCAAATCGAGTAATTGAAAGAATATAAAGCCCACATAATTGGAAAACCTTCAATCAGTCAAAAAATCACCGTAATTTATACAACTCTGTCCATATTAAAACATACCTATTTGTTTTCGTTGTACCTTTTCTCAACTTGATATCTAAAGAGAAAAAAAAATCGTTTTAATGCGTCACAATTTAATGACGTCATTATATTTAGCCACTACACTCCCCTTCTATTGAGATGAAAAATAAGAACTTGATGTAAAATATTTATCATAAAATATCATCTACCTCCCCTAAATCCTAGCCATCTTAAGTCTTGCGACAGTCTTGCTAACGTTTCTGTATGTGACTACGTTTAAACGTTAAAATAAGACGTTTGATGTTCTTGTCAAATTCTAAGACCTTTGTCAAGAAGTTATGTAGTTCTAACACAAAACGGAAACGACATAACAGGTGAACAAGTATGTTAAAAAATTCAAACATAAGTTTTTCGCACTCTTACATGTCAAGGTAGTGTATTGTCCACGCGGCTGAATTGTCAGACGACAGCGGAGCATCTGATTTCATGAGAGCCAACAGCCGCGGACAACAAATGTTCATACCTGTCACAGCAGGGCAGAGGCTTACGATTAAGATAGATACAATATTCTAAAATTCATGTCTTTATTGTCAATATTAACTTTAGGCAAAACTGGTTCATTACATTTCATTTGATGGATTTCATCATTTTATATTATTAGCCCTATCAAATACCGATGGCTCTTGATTCTACCTCTACAAATAAAATTTACACATTAATAATAACAATCAACTGCCATCAGCCCTACCGCAAAATGAATTTAAGTTCCTTTAAAATAGTGATGCATATCCTCTCTCAGCTTTATACATTTCACTGTTAATTAATTCTTGTTTGCACTTACGGGTAAAAGAAAACTGTACTGTCACAGATCCAAACAGGTACATATACACTCTACTTATACATGCATCAGATTTTATGTATCACTGTTTATATATAATGTCAGACGCAAACGCCATGGGCAATTTTCCGGGACTATCACAGATGCGTGGAGACGAGGTGCTAATTGTGTGTCCATTGGGTATGGAACAATCCCTACATATTCCAGTAATTAGACTTAACAGTGACAACTGTGAAATAATGAGGATGTTGACACATGGAGATCGGGCCTCTCAAGGAAAAATTGAAGACATATGCCTCCTAACCCAGATTAACTCCACGACCGAAATAGTTTCAGTGTAAAATGTGAAGATGTTGTAAATGCTAAATGCTTTGGTATATATATAACACAGAACGCCGCGAAATGTAATGGTCATTTCTATAGCTAAACAAAAATTATCTCCATATTTCAATGTATGTCCCCATTCAACATGTCATGCCCCACCATGCTTTATCACTTTTATGCAAATATAATATATATATACGCCACCGTTATATGAGTACATTTGTTCCAATTCTTTAAGCAGTCCCCAGTCTTGAAGAGATCCCCCCCCCCCCCCGGTCCAAAAATGAAAGAACCATAAAGTCTGTAGGCATGTTTCACAAATTATTTATATAAGTATACATTCCATGTATTGTAGTGCAAACTTATCAACACAATTTATCATTTTCTTCACACAAGAACGCATCCATTACATCTGCATGGCGTTTGCTTAAACAACGACAATATATACATGTACCGCTTTACCTCTTGCTCTTAGAAACTCTGTGAATCTTGATAAGATGTAATAAATTTGAGACTAACCTTGGGCGCTTGTGATATATCAAGTACACGTATATATTCATATATTCAGGAGAGAAAATGTGAGGTTAATAGGTTACATCATATAGGAAAATGAAAAGCTTGCAGAAAAACGTAATCCTAATCCTTTAGTTCATCAGGCCTTAGTTAACATTCACTCTCAGTACAAACCAGGCAAGGGTCACCGCATGATAAAATTTAGATTATTTATAGTGACAATATTTTCTTTGGGACTGTTATGGACCTATTTTTTAAAATATCTTTTCTAAAGTTTATCTTCATGCTTATGTCACATTTAAATAGCGTATTTTCATCCTTATCCCACCCCTTTTCTTTTTAGATTTACACAGTGTATACATCGTCGCAAACTCAAAGGTAATAGATTTTGGCATGTTTTATTTGGGAATTTAATTTAATAGTGTTAAAGAAGATAATCTATTTAAAAAATTATAAGCCCAAAAATCGCAATATGTTTTAAAGTGTTTTAATACCGTATCAAGACTGCAACGCGTCTCTCGTGTGCATATATAGCCCTTGATTGGCGAATAAACATATATAATTACATATACATATGTACAACTGAATTCAGTCTTTCACTCTTTCAGCATAGCTTCATACGGTGGTACATTTAGGACAAGTAATTATTTTTTTTTTTTACAAAAAAAATACATACACCAGGAAAAAGTTATCTCGTGAAAACGAAAAATCTCTTGAAGACGAGATAATATCTCACGAAAACGACATTATCTCATAAAAACAAGATATTATCACGTGAGAAAGATAACTTATGTTGTGAAAACGAGATATCATCTCATGAAAACGAGGAATTATCTCGTGAAATCGACTTAAAATCTCGTGAAAATGACTTATCATTTCGTGAAATTATATGTCGTTTTCACAAGATGATATCTCGTTTTTCACGAGAAAAGTTCTCGTTTTCACGAGATAATATGTCGTTTTCACGAGATATTATCTCTTTTTAACGAAATAATATTGTTTTCACGAGATAATTTGTCATTTTCACGAGATAACATTTCCGTTTTCACGAGATAAAATATCGTTTTCACGGGATAATTTTACGGTTTCGCGAGATAATTTTTGTTTTTACGAGATAATTTTTTCCTGGTTTCTTTTAGAAAAAAATTACGTGTTCTAAGTGTATCACCGTAGCTTCAATATATATGTACCCATGAAAATTAAATATTTTACCCCGATAAATATATATGAAACTAATTTTATAATCGTGGTCGAACAAAGAGGCAAAATGGAAGCGAAGACGATAAAGGAGTCGAACTTAATTCTAGGGAGACACGAACTATGTTATCCAATATATACAGTTCTCCAATTAGCTGACATATGTTACATTGAATATGTTATATATAAAAGGATAAATGATTGATATTTTCCCCCATCATTTATATTGGCATTCTATCATCCATGCATGCTTTGTCATAGCTATAAGTATGTTGATATTTTTTTCTTAGGAATGCATTGATTATACAACATACTTAAAATTTCTTGTCTATATCATTTATTGGCCGCTTCCATCTGTGACTGTTTTGTTTTTGTTTTTTTTTCCTTTACTTTTATACGATTTTTAAATTGTTTGGGTGAACAGTCAATCATTGATAAATATCGCTAGATGACAAAAAATCGTAGTCTAATAATAAAAAAAGAATACATATCCCAGATTTGGCAAAGGAAGGATGAGGGGGCGTAAGATTTGATGCAGTGTCCTCTACAAAAATTCGAATTTTCAATTATTAGAACAATTCCATGTTTAGCTTGGACTTTCAGTGGGGGTACAACGTAAACAGACCGGAGTGGCATACCTTTCTCTCTTATAATGTATAGTGGGGTATATTTTATTGAGCGATTATTTTGGAGTTTTTACGATTTTTTCCCATTGTATATATGATGAATAAGAATAATAGATATAATTTGTGAAAAAAATGTCCAACAAGCCCCGGGATTGAATATCGGGGGGTGGGTGGAGGTGGGGGTGTCCTGTCCACAAGTACCTGTACCCGTGCTAATGACGTTAGGCCCCTAAGAATCATTTGCAAAGTTTTTTTTAAATGTTTATATGTGCCTCATGCACAGGGGATTGCTCTCGGTGTGTATAAATATTTATAGAAAAAAATCATACGGTATTACTAAAATATTGTTGTTTTAGTATTTAATATCGTAAGTTATTTTTTTTTTAATGAGTACTGTAAAATCATATTTTCATGGGGTCAAATTTTCGTAGTTTGAGAAAAATATAGGTTCTTGGGGATTTAAGTTCGTAGATGAAGAATTGTTGAGTAGTAATATCTGTGAAAAATTACATTTCATTGGGACATTAATTCATGGGTCTCTTCATACCTCAAAAAACCACGAAAATAAAACCTACACGAACATTTAAAATGTTACAGTAATTATTACACACCGGGAGCAAACCCCTGTGCCTCATGTAAATGTCAACGCTTCGAAGTTAAGTACTTTTTTTTTTTTTAGATTGAATCCAATTTTGATCGCCATTTATGAGAATTGATGCGGAAATCTCCGTTGGAAAAAAATCCCTGGATCCGCGCCTGAGTATGTTGGAGAGTCTATGATCGATACTGATCGATGGATCACTATTCAATAATGTTGATTATATTGAATAAAATCAGATCAAATCAAAGTAATTACACTAAAACATTATTTAAAATCGTGATGTAATACTGAGTAAAATCAATGTAAAGGCGAAGGTATACACACTACTGGATTAATGCATAACTTTTACTCCATGTCAGTCTAGCACAAAACTTAAGAGGCTATATAGGACTAGTACATGTATATGTTTTTTTATTCACTAATTAAGGACCCTTGGAAAATAAAATAAAAGATGAAGATGACAAACGGTGTTTAATTTCACAAATGCATTAAAAAAATACATGTCGAGAATATACGTATATGGTAAAACAAGGACCCCCTGGAAACAGGTGCCCAAAAGAAGCAAGTCAACTTGTCAACTGGCCACACCCATCGTGAACCCTCAGTATTGAACAAGTAACGGACTTATCAGTAGCCTATTATTTGGAAAAAACTTTGACAGTCTTAACAGCACTTTTCATGAAGGGAAGGAAAATATGCAATTTTGCTGCACAATTGATATTCTTGACAGTCTTAACAGCACTTTTCATGAAGGGAAGGAAAATCTGCAATTTTGCTGCACAATTGATATTCTTTCACAATGTGACAAGACAAAATATCATTTTAATATACTTTCACACTTAAGACTAAAGTTTTGACCTACTGTTTTATTGAGTAGGCCTCTGAGAGTAATAAGACCTTCTTTCCTTTTTGGCAATCCCTCCGAATAAGGGTTTAAACTTCTTATTTCTATATTTCTCTGTCTATATTTTGCTGTTAAAATGAACTCCCTATTATGGCCCAGAAAAGTAATAATTATTGATTTATCTTACATCAAAGTTCGTGTGAGAGAACTTTTCCTTAAAACAGGCACACTCCTTGGATTAAACTGATTAAGAAAGATTTACCTTCAATTGTTTAAGATGTCAATATGTAGTTGTTAAATTTTCTTCAAGCTTGTTCAGAGGTTTGATGAGAGAATGGAGTAGGATTTCATGTTTCATTTTCTCATGTTATATCCTAGAAGCAGAAATGAAGTGCATTTCAGTCGTGACAGGATGTAATAGTTCTGGGTTCTCTTCATCATAAATAAAGATTTACAAGACTTATCATATTGATTAGAACTAGCTTGGATAGAAACACAATAATCCTCGCCAGAATATATTGGTGACATGAGAGTTTTGAGGAAACTTAAGGGATTTTTAAGCAAATCCATAGAATAATGGATTTTTCTCCATAATGCAAAGAAATTCTGTTTCATTTATTTGGAGCACCAATATTTATTTATTTATTTTTGGTTAAGTTCAATCATTAATTTAAATTGAATTGATCATGAAAATAAAAATTTTACAAATGGTAAAATAATATGAGATACTGTCAGTAAATAAAAGGTCCCCAGCAACATTGTTTTCAAAAACAACACAAAAATCAGATAATTAATTCCCAGGATAGTGATTACATACTATTTAGACAGGAAACTTTTTCACACAATTTTAACATAACAGATCAGTCACCTGCATGGCGCAGTGGTTAGAGCATCTGCTCAGGAGTCAGAGTAAGAGTAAGAAGTTGATCCTTAATATGTTGGGGTTCGAATCCCACTGGGGGATGTGGAGAACAGTCTCTCAGAAGGACCCTATAAAACAATGTCCCATTTCACTGAAGGTGTTGGCAAGTAAAAGATACCTTACTGCTCAGTGGCCCTGAGTGCTGAGTGTAGGTCTAAATTTGCATCCTTGCATTAAAAAAATACATGTCGAGAATATACGTATATGGTAAAACAAGGACCCCCTGGAAACAGGTGCCCAAAAGAAGCAAGTCAACTTGTCAACTGGCCACACCCATCGTGAACCCTCAGTATTGAACAAGTAACGGACTTATCAGTAGCCTAACAATTCGTGGGAAGGATGCCATTCAAAATACCCCCCCCCTTCAACGATAGGTTCTCCTTGCAAATACATGTAATGTCATTAGAAGGACCGTAGACTTTGCAGAATGGAAACTGTAAACTGATTCGTTTTCTCATTTGTTAGTAGTTTGATTTTCTGTTAAAATTTATCATACTAGTATCTAGAACATGTTTAAGTATCGGATCATGTTATTTGGGAGGCATAAATGTCAAATCAGGTGATTGTATAATAGAATATTATCATATTATCTTATCTTAAACAAATTTGACAAAGAGAAAGCTGAGGTCATCCAGTTTGTCAGTTTGATCTGGTCATAAGCAGAATATCCAAGTATGGAGCATGTGTGGCCAACTCCATCGTCTCAAGCCACGGTCCGGAGTCCGCATGTAGCTCTCCAGAATGGGAGACGATCGTACATTTAGGCCGTGGTTTGGGACGATGGGCAAATTCGGTCTTTTATTTTAAGTTCAAGTGCTTTGGTTGATATATGAATGAAAATAAATATATTGTTAGTGATAAACGTCCGATAAATTTATATCAAAATAAAACAAGGCAAGTTTTCTTCTTATGAAGAAGTCGTCGTGCATGTACATTTTCAATTTGAAATTTAAAAAATACAGGATAAATATAACTTCAACTTCAAATTGAAAATTTGATAAACAAAAAAGAGCTTAATAAATTCTGCTTCATGTGTCGGATAATAAAGAGCACAGCTGGCGCCCATCGGAATTCCTTAAGATTATTTTCAGAAGACTCAATCTTTAACTCAAAGGCTTCGTGGACATTTTCAATGTAGAACTCCAGCATCTTATTAATATTTTCATTGTACGTACATATGTGTGTGGGTAACCAATATGATTTTTACCAAAGATTACAGATAACCAGTCGCAAAATATAAACTTTTACAAATTCCATGCGTGGCATTGATAAAAAAAACAACATGTTCCTATTAACTGAAAGATTGTGAACTAATTCTTGCAAATTACGTAAGCATCGGAAGCAACTTGAATAGAAAGGGGGTGGGGTGGTAATTGAAAGTGGGGGAGGGGGCTAAACCAACCAAAAACAAACTTTTGGGACTAAGCCCAATTTTCAATGCCTATATTATCTTATCTTATTATACTGATCTCTGCAAAAAAGTGGGGAGACTTCACCCTTCAGACCCCTCCCCCCAGTTCCGATGCCTATGAATAACTTCTTTGGAAAATGACACGAATAAATAATATGTTGATAGATAGACCGAAATATAGTTTCTATGTTCAGAGACATATAAAAACCATGGTTTTATATGTCTCTGCTATGTTCAATAAAAAAACAAAACAATTTTGATATTTTACATGCCGGGAATTCGGTTCGCAAATATCGTTAAAAAAGCCCGAAAAACATCATATATTTAGGACTAGTTCATAGAATGTAATGCGTGTCCCAACAGAAACAAAGGGACTGAACATCAATCGGGATCGAAATTCACATTATAGTTAAAAACCGGAAACACATGTCAGAAGTAAACATTTTCACATTTTGTCATTTTAGTTGTTACTTTTGATGATTTTCACTTTAGAATCTTTAAAATGCCTAAAGAACGGGTGTCAAAGAAATCAAGAGTACATCAAGATGTTCAAAAACAAGGTAAAGTATTGTTTCATTGATTATTGAGATATGGAATCAGTGTATCTGTTCTCATAGAAGTAATGTTGACACTCTAGCACTAGTCAGGTCCAGCACAATCTCTTGATTGCGCCATATAGCTTTGAAAATCTATATAGCTTTATTAAGCTATTCAAATAAGCTTGATAATTTTTTTCAGGTAAGTTAATTTTTTTTTCAGGTTCCCCCATCCCACTTTCAAAAACGATGCTATCTGGCTATGTCACTGCAATGAACAAGTTCATTGGTTGGGGAACTTGTGACAAAGGTTAACCCTTCTTCAGTAACATTTTCTCTGGGTTGGAACAATTTCACATTTACTCAGGTCCAAAAAGGGCTCATTAGTAATTTAACTACCCCCAATAAGCTAGTATCATATTCTCCAATAATGAATGGAACATGTTAAATTGAGTGCAGTTGCATTCTAGTACAGGTATTTTATTCAAAAGAAGTAGTTGAAACTCTTCCTAATAATATTTGACCTCAGCCTAGAGTACCGCTTAACCACACCCCAGGGTTGCCAAATGCTCAACCAGACTGCCACCATTGTCAGTCCAACAGCACTGCTAGCTGCAGAACTGTAGTTATGGTTTTATATGTAAGTCTGACTCTTTTACCAAAATGCTATAGATCCCTTAATGCAAATAAAGTGCAATTTATGGTGCAAAATTTCTGTACGCTTTTGGAGAATTATTCTTTACTTAACTTTCCAGCATTACCCAATCTACTATTTTTTAATCCCTTATTCTAGACACATTCTTTAACCAATCTGTATATTTTATCCACCCACTAACCCCTATATAATGTCTCTAAAGACCAATAAACTCACTTATTTTGAATTTTCTACCATCTGACTAAAATTCAAAACAAGAGAGTTTATCAAATCAGACTGACCACAACAATGACATTTCAAAACTGAACATTAACAAGAGATGAAAAGAAATAACCACAATTACACATGAAACACAACAGCGAAAATTGAAATTTATTGTGACAATGGCCTGCTTACACTTTATGATTTTATTTACATTTAAAAAAGAAATCCTATTTCATAATATTGATTGGGAAGGGATTGGAAAGAGGAGTGGAAGAGGGGGGGGGGGTTCTACTTGTGTTTGTATCAGTATAGCTGTATAATAATCACCTACCCTTCAGTGTATAATTTTTTTTTCTTTTCAGGAATTAATTTTAACAAAGAATTTGGTCAACACATCCTGAAAAATCCCTTGGTTGTGAATAGTATGATAGAGAAGGTAAGTGCATAGTAAGACTTACAATAAATCAAAAGTGATTCATTATTTTTGAAAAAAATAATAAATTTAACAAACATAACAGAATCAGTGATTTTTTAAGGAATAGTTTTAGACTATTAGAATAAAATTCAATAAATATCTGATGCAGTCTTGACAAATCAGAAAGATAAAATTATACCCTTCGGCAATGCCTGAGGCAGTCTGCCACTGTTTGAAGAGATTAGAAGTGAACATACACTTAAAATGAACATAAACTGGGAGGAAGAGATTATTAGTGTATTAGGGCTATACACTCTCAAGCTATATTTGAGATTTGCCCAACTTTATATCCTTGTGAGGGGAACACCAGAGTGCCTTCAAGACTGTTCTGCTACAAGTACAGCAAAATTTATTTATAAAAAATAAAGTAATTCAAATATACAAACTATGAACAGCAAGTTTTAGTCTTTTAAATACAAACCAATTATTGTTTGGGTATCTTAGCAATTTATAATGAATGAATGGGGGTGGGGGTGGGGGTGGGGGTGTGGGGATTGTTAATTAATGTTTGCAGTAGTGGTAAGAGAAATTGATATGCATAATGGACTACATTTTCTGTTCACATTGCAGAGAAGGATTTATAGAGAGGATAATTAGTGTTAAATAGTTAGATATGGAATTTTCTTCACAAGTTAGACATGATTTTTATGAAATTTTCATGACCTGAGTGCAGAGCACAAATGGAAATATAAAAAAATTCTGTGCCACCTGTGAAATAAATTCTATGACAGTTCAATTACAAAATATTAAATTTTCTATTTATTTCATTTTAAAAAATTTTCCTTTTGTCTTTTTGTACCACAGTGTCAGAGGCTGTGATGTCATATAGTAGAGCAGTTGAGATATCATTGCCTTTTAGCAATTTGAGATTGAATGCATTACATAAAAATGGATTTAAACACAATATTTGGAAAAAACTTTGACAGTCTTAACAGCACTTTTCATGAAGGGAAGGAAAATCTGCAATTTTGCTGCACAATTGATATTCTTGACAGTCTTAACAGCACTTTTCATGAAGGGAAGGAAAATCTGCAATTTTGCTGCACAATTGATATTCTTTCACAATGTGACAAGACAAAATATCATTTTAATATACTTTCACACTTAAGACTAAAGTTTTGACCTACTGTTTTATTGAGTAGGCCTCTGAGAGTAATAAGACCTTCTTTCCTTTTTGGCAATCCCTCCGAATAAGGGTTTAAACTTCTTATTTCTATATTTCTCTGTCTATATTTTGCTGTTAAAATGAACTCCCTATTATGGCCCAGAAAAGTAATAATTATTGATTTATCTTACATCAAAGTTCGTGTGAGAGAACTTTTCCTTAAAACAGGCACACTCCTTGGATTAAACTGATTAAGAAAGATTTACCTTCAATTGTTTAAGATGTCAATATGTAGTTGTTAAATTTTCTTCAAGCTTGTTCAGAGGTTTGATGAGAGAATGGAGTAGGATTTCATGTTTCATTTTCTCATGTTATATCCTAGAAGCAGAAATGAAGTGCATTTCAGTCGTGACAGGATGTAATAGTTCTGGGTTCTCTTCATCATAAATAAAGATTTACAAGACTTATCATATTGATTAGAACTAGCTTGGATAGAAACACAATAATCCTCGCCAGAATATATTGGTGACATGAGAGTTTTGAGGAAACTTAAGGGATTTTTAAGCAAATCCATAGAATAATGGATTTTTCTCCATAATGCAAAGAAATTCTGTTTCATTTATTTGGAGCACCAATATTTATTTATTTATTTTTGGTTAAGTTCAATCATTAATTTAAATTGAATTGATCATGAAAATAAAAATTTTACTAATGGTAAAATAATATGAGATACTGTCAGTAAATAAAAGGTCCCCAGCAACATTGTTTTCAAAAACAACACAAAAATCAGATAATTAATTCCCAGGATAGTGATTACATACTATTTAGACAGGAAACTTTTTCACACAATTTTAACATAACAGATCAGTCACCTGCATGGCGCAGTGGTTAGAGCATCTGCTCAGGAGTCAGAGTAAGAGTAAGAAGTTGATCCTTAATATGTTGGGGTTCGAATCCCACTGGGGGATGTGGAGAACAGTCTCTCAGAAGGACCCTATAAAACAATGTCCCATTTCACTGAAGGTGTTGGCAAGTAAAAGATACCTTACTGCTCAGTGGCCCTGAGTGCTGAGTGTAGGTCTAAATTTGCATCCCTCCACCAGCAAGTGGTGGTCTCCATATGATTGAAAAATTCTCAAGAGGGAGGTTTAACAACAAACTATTTTTTAATTAATTTTTATGCTATTAAAGGGGAATTAGTTTCATTCTAGTAAAAGATGTTCAATGTTTATCAAGTGAATGGTTTACTATAATAAGTCCTGGGACCATGTACTGGAAAGGAAATTAAACAAGCTTTGCATCATTAGAAAATTATTATATCACAACAGAAGTTTCTTATCTCTAAAAGTTTGCAAACATGTTCCAAGAGTAAAATTGTCAAGGTTAAAAAAGATGCACATATAAGTAATTTCTATGAGTTTGTTTTTACTTCCTCTATTTCTTTCGCCAATAGAACAGAAACATTCATTTTAAATATCTCCTTAATCAGTGTATTCATTTTCTTATGGTGATTGATACATCTTGGAAATTTATTGTCAAATAGGTTTTTCATTTTTTTTATCATTTTTCAAGGAAAAAATGAGACATTCCACTCAGAGTGCAGGGAAATCAATCAAAACCCTGTGGTTTCCATGACAACAACTCAGGATATCAAATTGGGCCTATATTTGCAGAAGTTAATTGTATATACGAGATTGGATTTCTTATACGGGGAGATGCCATTCTAGAAAAATGCCATAAAATGGGCTCATTACGAATTCTGCTCTGTTCATGAACAAAAAGATCAATAGCGTCTCAGCCCATAGGGACTCCGTCATCCAAGTTAGAGTCTTTAATGATAATGCCTTTAATGGGAGAGACTGGACCCCATTTGTTCCCCGGGAACGTGCTTCAAATGAGGAGCATATTGTTCCATCAGCTGATGTTTATTGAGCTTTGAATGAGCTTTGGATGATCATCATCAACAATTCTCTATATTTCCGAAGTAATTTCATGAAGAGCAGCAATTACTAAAGGCATTACATTAATTCAATGTTTATCAATTTTTCAAATACTTAATGGACTATTAGAACTGATTTCTTTCTAGGTCATTATATTGAAAGATATGGTTTGTCATTAAAATGAACAATTAATCTGTGATGTAGATTCTCCTTTTAAATTAATTAATATTTATAACAGTTTTATACGTTGAATGAGATCGTTATGAAATGTGTGCTTGTGGCCCTTGTGCACCAATGAAGAAAGAAAAAAATGCAATCTCAGCTGTAAGAAATTTGGCTTCATTATAATGATGATAAATGAGGTCTTGGTAATCATTAGTAAACCACAGATCAGTTTGATTTCTGACATTTGATCAATATTAGTTTGTAAATAAACCACTATGACATGTAAAATTCTTATGAAGAGAAGGCCAGGAGATAACGTTACCTGTTTTACAAAAATGAAATTTAATTTAATGTTTTTACAATGTCTTGTTCCAAATCAATCTGATGAAAATCAGATCTTCATAGACCCTTTCACGATAACTGCGGTACTGCTCTTTTGAAGGGCAAAATGATATACTTTGGTGAAATATGACGTAAAAGTAATTGTTTAAAATATGTCATATAATTGTCTATCAACAAAAACTCCGCCAAACGTCATTAATTTGCCCTGCAGAAGATTACTACCGCAGTTACCCAGAAGGGGTTAATTGCATTTTTTTCATTTTTTTTTTTTTTTTTTTTTTTTACAATATTTCGCTTATGAGGCTCGTAAGTGACATATCATTAAAAAGGAGCATCGAGGTTCATCAGATTGGTTAGATCCAAATTTTTTTTACAAAAATGACTGAGTTTTGCAGAGGGTACATGTTTTGTAGGAAAGGCTTTTTGTTTTTCCCTCTTAATTAATATACAGGTTAACTAGTGTACATGTATTATATCTTCATCCGTCTTCCTTTTATCAAAAGTGTCACTTCAAAATGATAGCCAGCCTAATTGTCTCTTTAGAATAAAGTATCACTTCTAAATGGAAGCCCTAATTGTCTCGTCAGAATAAATGAGAAACTAGTTATTACATGTAAGTTGAAAAGTATGTGATCCAATTAGATAAACCAGGCGCGGATCCAGGAATTGAAGTTAGATGGGGCGCCAAAAGTAGGCAAGGGGTCTGGGGGCCGCCTGGATTCTAGAGATTTTGTAGGGTAAAAATGAGGTCTACCAAGTATAAATGTTTACATTTTCTAGACAAAACTGTGATTTATGTTAATTTTGACAATTTTAGGGGGGTTGCGCCCCCCCTTAAATCCGCCACTGTAAACACTAATTTCTATTACAATAATTCTTAAGTTTTGCGAGATAGTCATAATACGTATTTGTAATATTGGTAATTTGATGTTGATGGATGAGTGCATGGTGTTGAATGCGTGCATTATGCACTTTCTGTACCCAATCTAAAGGTGAAAGATTGTGCTGTACTTGTATTATGCAAAGAAATGTCAAATCTAATATAAAAAGATACAATATCTCCTAGTGTTTCCAAGGTTATTTTGTTAATGTCAAACTCAATGAATGCTAGAAAAAAACCCAACACATTCTCATTCTGACATCTAAGAATAGTACTTGTGTTATAAATTATTTGATACAGATTTTAAAAATGTGGGAAGTCACTTCCTCTGTACTAGTCATCTGATTTAAATTCATACTTGATTTTATTCGCAAAAAGTGAATGAGATTGGAAAGCAGACAAAGCCTATTTTAGCCCTCTCCCTACTGTCATCTGATTTAAATGAAATACATCTTTTTGGTGAGAAGGGAGGGGGGGGGGAGTACTGGTATTAGAAAACAATCCTTGTTATTGCTAAAAAGCATGCCATCAATTTTGTACTTAACATAATGTTAATGGTGCATATGTTAGAAGTTTATTGAAGTTTTGTAACACTTCATTTTATCAGGTGCTCAACATATGCTGTACATTTCATCCTTCATTGGTTAAGTCAGTTTGCAGCTTGTGATCTCTTCATTTACATAACTCCCAAGATCTATCTGTATCGTAAAGAATAGGAGCACATCATGTAGATTGAAGTCCTATGTTCTGTTGCAGATTCCTGGTGAAAAAAATGCTTGTTTTTTTTTCAAGTAGATGTTTTGGATAATTGTATATTTTGTAAAAATTTGTTGCTTTTAAATTCTGTTCAGCCTGTTAAAACTGTCAGATACAGGTTCTTTCAATGTTTTTATTTAAAAGATTTACAGTAAACTGACAGGTCCTGATATGGTAAATTTTATTACATGTATTAAAGCAATACTGGCATATAAACTGCAGTAGCAAGTAGAATACTGTGAGCAATGAGCTCACTAAATGATACCCCCACCTCCCATATGGTTATAAAGTCCATGGGACCCAAAATAAGTGTCAGATCAAAAAGTAAAATAGGAGGTCAAAATGACACCATGTAACAAATATTCTAAGAAAATCTCATTAAATTTTATTCAGTGGTATAGAAGGAGTTGCGCATAAGAGATGGGTACCCCTCAGTATTATAGAAAGAATGGCCATGTCAATGTTTTGCTCTGGGAAACCAAAAATTTGTGTTGGATCAAAAAGTTAAATAGGAGATACACAATGGTATTACTGTGAAGTCTCAAATTTCATTTAGTGGTATCAGAGGAATTGTGGAAGAGAGATGGGTATCCCAAAGCGTAACAGTCGGACGTACAGCTTGATGAGTGGACGGACATCCTGATATACCCTCCCGCTTTTCAAGCAGGTGTAATAAAAGCTGTGAATTACTATGATTTTTTATTTTACAGTCTGCTCTTCGACCGACAGATGTCGTCCTGGAAGTAGGTCCAGGAACAGGAAACATGACGATGAAATTACTGGAGAAAACCAAAAAGGTATGGACACATGTAATCAGTCTGTCCCACTGTAACAAGGACATCAAAAAAGTATAGACATGTGTCAATTAATTAGTCCCAAGGTACCATCATCTTTTTTAGCTCACCTGAGCCGAAGGCTCAAGTGAGCTTTTCTGATCAAAATTTGTCCGTCGTCTGTCGTTGTCGTCGTTGTTGGCGTTGTCGTTGTAAACTTTTCACATTTTCATCTTCTTCTCAAGAACCACTGGGCCAATTTCAACCAAACTTGGCACAAAGTATCCTTGGGTGAAGGGGATTCAAGATTGTTCAAATGAATGGCCACGCCCTCTTCCAAGGGTAGATAATTATGAATTAAGTGAAAAATTAATAGCATATTTAAAAAATTTTCTTCTCAAGAACCACTGGGCCAGGAAAGATGAAACTCATGTGGAATCATCCTCAGGTAGTGTAGATTCAAGTTTGTTCAAATC
>PRKT01000057.1:1389295-1455739 GCA_003671525.1 Saccostrea glomerata | reverse complement strand
GTGCACGTGAAATGAGTAAAATCAAACATACACTTGAATGAGCGTATTTTTTAAATAATTTTGGATTAAATACTTTAATATTCAGTGTATTAAAAATATAGATTGTGTAGACAAGATGATATGGTCATAACGCAAATGCATTCACATGTGCACGCGTGCAATGCTAAAGT
Source organism: Saccostrea glomerata (assembly GCA_003671525.1). Lineage (NCBI taxonomy): Eukaryota > Metazoa > Mollusca > Bivalvia > Ostreida > Ostreidae > Saccostrea > Saccostrea glomerata. The sequence continues at coordinate 1,455,569 of PRKT01000057.1, read as the reverse complement.
TTAAATGATTTTTGTACACTTCTTTGTAAATGTTGTTAAAATCTCAGATGCATAGAGTTTGTCATTTACTGAAGCTTACAGGGAATATGACACCAAAAGGGAGTTGGGGAGCGTTTGGGGAACATCTGTAACGGTCCCCGTTACAATTAGCACTAGTTTGCCTTGAGTCTGGATAAGGTCAGCTAGGTTGCAACAACCAGTGTTTCCACAAATGTAAAATGACTGTTTTCTGAAAGTTAACAGTATTTTCTTTGCTTACCAGTACATATCATTCATTAAGATTCAGTGTTACACTCAGTATATATTCAAGTACCTAAATATACACGTTTTTATAAAGTTCCTCACTGGAATTATTTTGATAGTCTTTTAAGATGAGGCAGGATATCTGACATGTTGTAGACAGAGTCTATGAAATTTGGATTTTTGACAAACATACATAGACCAGCTGCTGTTGCATCAGATCTTTCACTTGTCTCTCTCTCCAAACTAGTAATGAGGGCTGCAGGCAAGCACTGCTTGACAGCTGTCACAGCCCAATCTGGAGACAACCATTGAATGTCTCTTCCTTTGTGTTCATTTTCTGTCCTCCTAGAATTACCAATAAACTAGTCCTGTCATTCTCACTTCTGAGTTTGGTAAAATTTGAATATCTGCTGCAATATATCCTTGAATTTCTTCAGGTATGGAATGTTGTCTTTTGCTTGTGCAGCAGCAAGTGCCAGGTGATGTGCAATGCAATGAATGCTCATAAGCTCAGGACAACAGACTCAGGATCTTGCAGCTAACTAAATTTACTTTCAAGAATGTTATATTAAGAAAATTAATTGTATGAAGCATCATTTGCATAGTATAGTTTTTCATTTTATTACATATTATACATACTCCAGACATCCTCCAATCATCTTTGATGCTCCATCAGAGCCAATTCCTATGAGTTTATTTGTAGATATTCCTGTTTTGGTCAAGAACCTTGCAAGGGCATTGACTATTATTTCAGACTTTCCTTTTGAAAGATTTGTCATGGTCCTTAGAAATGAAATCTTAACCAAGGAAGAAAGTATACACAATTACAATATTTTTGTTTTTGAATAAAATCCTTAATGTTTAAGATTTAGAAGTGGTGATTCAAACATACCTCATATTCTAGTACTAAGTATCTGGCTAAAGTAACCATCTGCTTCTTGACAGCAATGTCTGTTGTTTCATCAATCAGCAGGCTGTAATATTGGCTTATCCGGATATCCTCTAGGATTGGTTTCACGATCTGTAAGGAAAGTATGTCAAGCATTTCTTGGACTGCTGGCTTTCATTGTTAACATTCTCCCCTTTATGTAACAGATTCAGGTATGAACAACCCAAGAGTTTGGCATACCCCAACAGAGATGAATACTTGGTTGTTTGTAGAGGTTCCTCTACTCTAAATGTTAAGTTGTTGGGATTTTAGTTCCTCTGCCTGGAATTTCAAATCCAAGGCTTTCTTTAGAAGAGATGCTGCTAGATTTTTAGCAATTAGTACACATGGTTATGTGTTTCTCAGCTTGGATGGATTAACAAGGACATTCTTGAAAAGTCTTTTTCCAATCTCAATGGCACTAAAAACAACAATTTACTTAACCAAACACAACAGAATATAATTGAAAGTTCCAAAATTTTTATTAACAATACTACTAAAATATTTTACAAATTTGCCTTGCGGGCTCATGTGCAATGTCTGAAGTAGAACACCATCGTTATTTGTATTTGTGACTGCACTTTCGCCCAATGTTTGTAGGGGGACGCCATTGTTTGTAGTGTCACTTCTGCCCAATGATCCTTCATGCGAGTTTTCGTGCCGAGTCGCAGAGTTGCAGCATTGAATCCTTTCGGAACTTGAATTCCTAATTGTTTCAGTCTTTCCCTTAATTGGGCAATCGTGCAATTCAAGGGATTGTCCATATCAAGAACTGTAGCACTACTATCTACGGCAGATGTAGAAACAACCTCCCTGTTCAGGCCTTTGTCTTGTCAAGTTTCTCCTTGCAGCCCTCTGCATACTGAACGATGCACAACTTCGAAAATAGTTAATAATTCACTGTGTTTGCTATCTTTTTTTAAAAAGAGAGACATTTAAAGTTCAAATAACATTATTTTAATATGTAAAATATTTGTATATCGAAATATTTATCAAAGATGTTTCAACCTTGAATAACAGTTATTTTAGGAAAGTTAACGACTAAAATATTAAAAAAGAAAATAAAAGATCACAGGTATATGCATAATGAGTGCAACATTAACATTCTGATAGTCACTTCTCTGCAAGTCACTTCATTCAAATTTTCTGCACTATTAGATACAATCCATTCACTTTTTGGCTTTTGGTTTTTCTTTGTGTAACTTTCTTTTCACTTGCTTTCGTGCGTAGCTTATCTCTTCTGTTATTGCCTCATTCAGGAGGCCATCTGAGGGATCTTGAAATCCATTGGCCTTGCACCAGCAACGTACATAATCTATTGTAGAGAAATCTTGAATAAAGGGTACATTGTGGGTTGTTAAGATTCAATTTAAAAACTTATGCCTTTTTAAAAATATTAGTTGAATAACAAGTCTGTTCTATCAGCACTATAGAAGTCTTAAAATTACAACCATGATGATATAGGATTATTTTAACTTATAACCTTTCAATGTAGAAACCTTATCTTTATCCAACATAGGTCTCAGGTCTTCCTTTTTTCTAAGAATGCATTGGCCCCTTGACTGTGCCATCTCCTCTCTTGTGAAGAGTCCTGGCATCAGTTTCATGGTCAACTTATATGATGGTTTTGAAGACCTTCTGCTGAGCCTGCTTGCTGATGCAAGGATTTCTGTTGGGATCTTGACATTTCTGTTTTCCAGTAGCTTACTAAGCAAAGGGTCGTGGAAATTTGACAAAACCAAGCCAGGTGTTGTGTCCATCTTCTAGGATATTCTGTTACACCTAGCACTCATGCTTCTGTAGGCAAAGATCTTTTGGAGGGCATTCTGGACATATTTGAACATTTTTACATTTTGCATCCTTTTCAATGCTGAGGAAGCACTTTTTCACAAAAATAGTTGTATAATAGAGGTGTTTTAAATGCCTAGAAAAGTCTTGGTACATTGTAAGAGGCCCTGCTTTTGATACATGATTCTAGATGATTATAATCACTGTACAGGGGGCCCTTATTTCCTGACAATTGAAAAAGACCTCAGGGGGCGGTTACAGGGACAGGGGTTGTTAATAGGGATTATACGATAATATGTTATAAACTATTAGCATTACAATTCTCTTGACCTTGATCTTTGACCTACTTTTCAATAATGGATGTGTTCCCAAGTTCACTCCTTTCAATTTAGCTTTTTCTTATCATGTCAAGAACACCTGGTCCTAAAAAAATCATACAGTATAAAATGAAATCCTCAATTTATTTGTTGGATATATACATTAAAGTGAATTTTATGTTATGTCTTGGTATATTGTAAGGATTGCCCATCATATATTATCTGGAGGACAATGCGCTTCAAGCTAAAATGACGGTGAATCTGTTTTTCTTGTTGCCAGTTGTCTTGATTGAAACGGATGCTGCGCCTTTCAGATTGATTGTACAGTACTGTATTGAAGGCAGGTAGATTGAAAGTTAATGGCGTCTGGTATGCATTGCCAATCCTAAATAAGCCGTACTCATGTATTTTTTTTCTTTTTTGGTGTCTCATACGCTGGAATAAGTAGAGCGCACATGTTTATATCTTCACCTCGAAGTATTTTCTTCCGAATGTCTGACAATACCAGATCAATGTGACCTACATCTTTAGATTTGGATGAGCCCCCTATGCTCGTGCTCACTATGATTATTTACTGTGTTAATCATACCTGAATCTGTGTTTACTTGGGCTGCATATTACCTTAGAGGATTCTCATCATCGTTCTCTGCTTCTTTGCGCTTATTTTCTTTTGCTAACAGCGTATTTACAGTCTGTAATGCCACACAGGATTGTGCCATAGTTTGCAGTGTTTGTAGGAGGACACCATCGTTCTTTGTATTCTTGACTGCACTTTCGCCAAATTGTTGTAGGAGGACTCCATTGTTGTTTGGATTTTTGGGGTCACTTCTGCCCAGTGATGGGGAATCCTCATGCAGGTTTTTATGCATTAAGGGACTTCGACCCTCAGCCAGGAAGGACAACTCTTTAATTTATGATTTAATTGAAAAAGTCTTTAAATGAAGCTTGAAAATTAAATTTTTTCATGCAACAATTTTCATTATATACCTTTCAATGTGCTTGAAGGTTCTTTGAACTTCTCAGAAAGGTGTTATTAAAAGTAGAAATTTTTATCCCGAAAAAGCATTTTTAGATACAGAACAGGCCACGAGTTTTCCGCATCGCTCGGTGGAAAAAACACCGTGTGAAACGCTCTGTGTTACACCGTGTACACGGTGTAGCACGGTGTGTGTGGATTTGAAATATACAGGTAGGCACACCGTGCCGCACCGTGTCTAGAAAAATCTCAGCTAATGTCCTCCGTGTCGCACCGTATCCAGTAAATTTCGCTCTGTGTCGCACTGCGTGTCCAGAGAATTCTCCTACAAGCTGCACAGTGTAAATAGTATTACAGATAAAATCGTTTGTTTCTGATAAAAATTTAAGAATAAATTTTTATGACAAATTATAACTTTGGTTTATGTATATATAATAATCGTTTTTATTCTACCAGATATTGGACTCTGAATGACACGCATGATATTGAGATTATATAGCGGTAAAAAAAAAAAAAATTATTTTCATTTGAATTATCTGTGTGTCTAGAAATTTATATTTTAATAAAATTATTCATCCACGTTACAAAATCAAAATTATGAATTTTATTTTAAATGAATAATTTAATCTCATGTGTTCATGTAAGAAAGGAAGACGAAACATTTGGCATCGAGCTGCATTCGTGACACATACACTGTATAGTATAAAATCCGAGCTGTATTTATGTTCATGGTTTTAACATGTACAGTACTAGTGTACGATCCAAGCATTATTATGTATATTCCTTATTAAAATACATTTTATTTTGTTCATCTTGAATTATTCTGAATGTGGATGCGAAAATCGTCAGCAGAAACACAAAATTAATGCAATAATTTCAAAGCGCATTTCTCGTAACAGCAAAAATTATTTTCATAGAGTAGTATCCACTACGTTATGTTTTTAAAATCCTTTCAGTGTAAGTAATTATTTTAAAAAGATTTTCTTTATTCTAATAAGTTTTTCTTTTCTTGTAAAGAGCAATACCAGAGAGAGAGAGAGAGAGAGAGAGAGAGAGAGACTCAGACTCATACAACCCCCTTCTAATAGAGTGTAATTTTTTTTTATTCTTCGTTTTATTTAAGTTACGGGGGTCATAATTCTTTTTAATAGCCACAATTTTTATTCATATTCAGCCCATTTAATGCAATCAATTCGTTCTCTGTATATGCTGTATGCACAAAATTCTCATGCATCACCTGCCAATCAAAATCCCATGACGCTACATGTAGGTGACCTTAAAGTCTGTTTTCGCGGAAAGAATTTCTCTTGTAATTTGAAACACTCTTATGGTCAGTTCCTAGTCGCACCTGTTTCAAAAATATATTGGGTCTCTGCCGGTGGGTCAGGGGCGCCATATGTTTATCACACCTTTCAAATTCTTTAGCTCTGACCACAGCAAGTGTATACATGTAACACACTCAACTGATATTATGCGAAATTCATCTTCCAGGTTTCACTACAACAACGATTATAAAATTACATGTACTTTGTTAAATTATCTATCCTTTTTCAGACAAAAATAAGCATGTATCGCGTAGATTAAGATTTTAAAACACACAACATAAATTTGCAGACTTCTGATAAAGTTTTAACCAGCTGATTCGTATCGCTTTCTAGAAGGGAGGGGGGACCATTTTTAAAAATCGCTAAATATCTATATGTTTTATCAAACAGTTTTTTTTTCATTTATCACACCATATTTTCAGAATGAAGTGATATTCGTACTGAAGTTAGTACATCTCACTTGCCAAAAAATTCGGCTGTGATTTTTGTATTTAGCGTGTTTACTAAGTTGATAACTATTTTAATTAATTAAATTTATCAGATTATCATCTCTGCCTGTTCAGTAGATTTTCGAGTTTACCGCATTTAATTTTTATCTCCATATTTGACATAATTACAGATTTTTAGTGTTAGTCTTAATGCAATAATCCTTATCTGAACCTGTCCAATGAATCGCCGAGTATCGGTATCGGTATCAAAGAGCAGAATTAATGTGCAAGTCATACGTATTTTTTTTTTAAATTATTCTAGACACAGTACATATGCATGTATATTTAAATTCTTACAAAATAATTAATTCACTTCGTATATATAATAATCACGCATCTGATATGTACTACGTATGAATGCATACCTAGGGAAAAACGATCTTGTATCAACAATTTAAATGAACACGGTTAAAATCAAAATCGAAAGTAGCTCAATCAAGTAATTCATTTATGAAAGTGTGTTGCCTCTTAGTGTTATATAAAAATAGTCTATTGACTTTTTTTTGACTAATATAATAAGGATTTAACTTGAAACGTGATTGTACATTTTTTTTTGCTGGACACAAGTACGTTGTTATTAAATTTTAAGGCATCTTATGAATTAAAAAATCTGTATGCGATAAATTACTTAAATAATAATTTATGGAAAAGTACAACAAATATTTCAAAAGAAAGTTGATTTAATTTTACTAAATAAGGGCAATGAAAATGTTTAAAATATTTATCATCAGAACTGTGACACACCGTGTTACACGGTGCACAGAAACGCTGACTTCAAAGACGCCGACAAGGTTCGAGGTCCACGCTAAAGCGTGGACTTGTGGTCCACGGGGTCCCGTGTTTTTTGTGATATTCATAAAAAGCAGTACCCCCATATCTGGACGACATGTCGACTATGTCTCTTTCATAAATGTCAAGCTCTGCACGCCTCTGAGGGAATTGATCACACATGATATTTTTATAAATTCCGAATGCTGTTATAAATTCCTCAATGGATAACAGCCTGTTTAAACGAGGATCACGTTTTTCTTTCTCTTTATGATTGTCTTGGGCCTCATCCAATTGTGATGGCAGTGGGGGCATAATAAGAGTAGCAAGGTTAATGTCCTTACCTTCCACTATGGATTGTCGAAGTTTCGGTTGGACTGTCTCTATATAAGGAAGGGATTCAAGGCTGAAACCATACTTAGTTCTCACGTGGTTGTGGCTGTTGCTGATATACGGCGAAGTCGTAGTGCCGTTGAATGTGCCATAGGCTGTAGACAAAGTATTACTAGTAGCTGCTGCAGTAGAACTCGGAGTAACTGACGATGTACTAACGTTCGTTGCTGTCGTAACCTGTTGTATCTGGGCACGTTTAATGTCATTTATTTCATTTCGTAATTTAGCCAGTTCTTGTAGAATAATTGCTACATCACCGCCATCTTTGTTGTTTACATTTCTGCTCTCAGGTTCGTTTTCGCGCCGTTCTGTGATTGGCTGTTCCGTTAGCCTCCCTGTACTATCATTGCTTGTACGGTAAAGTCGTAACAATTCCGATTTCCTGCTTGTGGTAGGGGCCGTTATGCCTCGTTTCATCAATTCTTCTCGAATTTTAGTTACCGTCCAATTAATAGGATTGTTCATGTCGTAAATCACAGATTGTCTAGGATTACTACGTTGATTCCTCGTTGGACCCATGATCAAAAGTTTGTAAACAAATCGTAGTAAAACACGTGGAAAATCACATGGTAAGTTGAAAGGATATCACGAATGATCACAGAAATAATCCTATGTCCGTTTGTTTTAGTTAAATAAATGATAATAGGTAAAATTTATCGCATAATATCTCAACACTGCTGCTGCATCTGGTCAGTAATTTTCCAATGGCTGGTCAGAAACAGATCATGTGACACATGTTCATTTGCATATGTAAACATTCTATACTTAGATACGCATAACTGAGTCTCCCCACAGTAGCACAGTACATATATTGTGTATAAACTAATATTACATAAATAAACATGTACAAACCTGTAGAGCTTCAGTCTCGACAGAGACTTCTGGTTTTTAAGTTATATAATGTATTAGAACAATTGCATCAAAACAATAATAGAAAAAAAAGGTTACTTCAGAATAACGTTATAAAACATTGCATGAAAAATTCTAATTTTAAATTCTCAAAAAAAAGTTGCATTCACCAATGTTCAAACTTTGCATAATGTGCTTTGAGATGAACTTCAGATGTACAGCAACATCACATTGTCGGCAACCAAATTTAGTCACTCCTTTACATTGTCCTTGTGGACCTGAAAGGAAGCATTCTCAACACTCTTTGTTTTGAATGATAGAATAAATAAATAGAATTAAGATAAATAAATAAAAAATGAACAGTATATCAGTGAAAGACAAAAAATGCACCTTCTAATCAAAATAGCAGCTATTGAGTTGAGGTAAATTTGAGTGCAAATATTTTTACAACAGTAAGTACTATTGAAAAACCATAAAGCTGTAGTGACTATTAATAACAGAGTTTAAAAAGCTAAAAGTCATGGATATGAGTAAAAAGATGTTTTATCAAAATAAAAAAGCATACTAAAATCGCAAAGCTACAGAGTAGAAAAATTTGATGCAACATGAACAGTAGAATAACTTTCAAACAGTAGTATTATTGTAGCGACTTTTATGTTTGAGGTTAATAACAAAAATAAATATATACATCTGACAAAAAATGCTAAATATAATTAAACATAAAACAAAAGTGTATCATAACAATACATGAAAGACTGGTCATTGAATTGGCATATCACTGGTAATGTTTTCAATTCCCTTATTTTCTATAGTAATATTTTTGGTTCACCACGATTGGCAGAGTGTCATCAAATTGTTTTTTGTTGGGGCACTGTCACAAAATGTCCTTACTTCTCTACCAACAGGGACTTTTTCTTCTCAAAGGAAACCAAGGCACTAATCTTCTATCGCATTGCACACTTGATGATGGCTTCGGTTTCCTTCCCCTTGATGACCGCATAATCTGAAATAAGATTGGATATTTTACCTATCATTTTAAAAAACCTATTTGTGATTTCCATTATATGATTTTTATACCCTCGAGATCATTTGATGAATTAGTATGTTATAATTATAATTATGCAAAAATAATATCCAAAAATTGAAAAAAGAAACAATTTATATCATTAAAAAAAAAAATATTTACAGTTTTTTGTCCACAATTTTTTGTCCTTATTGGAATAATTCAGGGTGTTTCTCCTTGTGATACTGCTTAAGACAGGTTACACATAAGTTCACTTCACATTGTTTGCATCCATAAATTCTCTCTCTTCTAATTTTGTTTTTTTAAAACACTGTTGCATGTCCTTTTCTTGTCTTGTTCGGTTGGCCAATGCAAAAGTCCTCTAGTCTGTGGGTTTCCAATGGATTCTCTTTTTCTTCTGCCGCAGAAGTCTCCAATCAAACGATGTGCAAGCTGCATGCGGTAGTCAAATTGCGTTCTTTCTCTTCTGCATCCTATTAATTCCACTCTCTATAAAGGGCCTAACCTGTCTGAAGAAAACAGACAACCAGTTTGTGCAAACAACCATGATTTATTACATACATATATAGATATGAAGCAAGTGACAAAAGCAAGTGACAATAAGGTAAGACCTTCTCTGTTTGCAGCAAGGACACATTGTCCACAAAATCTACTATGTCAAAATGAGTAGAAGGGCCAGAATTTGATGATAATGCTTTTAAATAGAATTTGGGGTCTTGCCATGAAACCATACCTATATTTGGAGAGTTCATGGCTGCTGCTGTAGCCTCAGGGATTCTTGATGATGGCTGCAGGGCTTGGGATGGATTTAAATTCCCTAGAACATTCCTGATGAAAGTGTCTGTCTGTGTGTTAGTGTTGGTGCAAAATTGCGGGGGACTTCTTACGGAAGGCTCCGTCTGGGCCTCTGCGTGAATTGCCTCTGCTGCCGGGCCTAACGGGAAGGTCCCCTTGATTGAATGCATAAGGAGTCGACGTTGGCCAACTGGTATGGTGGTGTCGTCCAGGTCGGCGGAGGTTAGGAGGGATAAGGCCTTCATGCTATCATACTCCATAGTAATTAGGGTATCGGTTGTTGATTGGGAAAGTTTTTTGGCGTGAGCCCAGCGGCGAACCACTTCTTTGCCCACACATAGCAAAATTTCACTGTCTTCATTAGTTCTGTACATGATTATGCACAGAGTTTAATATATCAGAAACAAAGTCTATAATGAGTGGCCACAGCACTTACTGCAAATGGACAAGTTGGTGAAGTCTTCTGGGAAGCAAAACCAGCAGCCATTGCACATTGCACTACAATCCATGATGAAAAATGAAAGCCCATGGGCGTAAATGAGATTGGCTTCCAGTATAATGTTGTAAAGTCTCTTGGCTTCCTATCTGAAGATCACATAGTAGTCTGGGATCAAAAGAAGTTCCTCACATATGCGTAACATCCATAATGCAGAATAATACCAAGATGCGTAGATTTCACAGTCCGATGGGGATAAAATTGTCTAAGATAATTCCCTAAAAAATAAACTTGTTACGACTGCCCAAGGTAAACAAAAAATTGTTACGACTGGCGTGGCCTTTAGGTTTGAAATATTGTTTGATACTGACGCTATTTACAGATCAGTTTGAATAGTTATAAATGAGACTAGGATTCTGATTGGTCAATTTCATTGTTATTTTTTGAAATTTGGCGTAGAACAAATCTGATTGCTTAAAAATGACCTAAGTAGAGGGCACTCTAGGAAAATAAAGGGTGCTCTCAAAAGCCTCCCTTGGGCTTAGAGGGTCTTAAATTAAATAGACAATTAATATCTGCAATCTGATTGGTAAAACAATACAAACAACAGATGGAATGGCTCCCATGCAAATACAAAATGGCAGCAATCGTAATTCTATAACAAATTACACAATTCAATTACATTTTGGTTGAGATGACGATTAAGTTATTCTTTCAGAAGAATAAATGAATTACAGATGGCAACGTTGACCATAAACCAGAAAAGTTCCTCTTACCATTTTAGGGCTTTACGGCAGATGCTGTAAGTTGAGCAAAGTTGGTCTGCTCAGTCCACCCCATTCATATTTTGAGTGTACAGTTTCAAAAGAGAAATATCCATGCATAAAAATTGTCGAGGCAAATAAAAAATCTAGAGGCGTACAGTACACAAATATACAATTTATATTTAGTACATGTATGGAAAAAACAGAATTTATTTTATCAAAACACACACTAATATTTAGGTACATTGTATTTATTATTAACCCCCTGCTTGAAAAGTGGAAGGGTATACTGTAATCGGTATGTCCGTCTGGCTCTCTGTACGTCTGTCCCTTCCATCTGTCTGTTACGCTTTGGGGTACCCATCTCTTATCTGCAACTCCTCTTATACCACTGAGTGAAATTTACTGAAACTTTCACAGAATCTTTAATACATGTTGCCTTTTGTGACCTCCTATTTTACTTTTTGATCCAACACATATTTTGGGTTTCCCGGCCACAGCAAAGCATGGACTTTGCCATTAAAACTATATGGGAGGCGGGGGTATTATTTAGTAAGCTTAGTAAATGGTCACTCAAAAGTCGTTTCTCTTAAATTTTAAAAGTTACAAAAAATACCATGCAAAGATTCTTTATATTAAATCCATCCCATTTCAAGAAAATAATGAAAAAAATTGTTTATCTCTGGCTTTTCACTATAAGATCTTATCTGGAATTGAGTTCTTTATTTTCTTTTTTCCTGTTGTTCCCTTTTTAGTTTTTTTTTTTCAGCAATGAGACCTGCTCTGTTCTGGCATTATTTATTTCTTGATCTTTTGGTTCACTTTTGTCATTTTTTCTGCGCCACCGATGGACTTAAACTGAACAGGAAATGTAGTTATACTTTACTTTATACCAATGTGTGTGTATATATATTATATGAAAACAAAGATGTTGGCAAAAATAATATTGAATATAAGGCCAAGAATAATTTCAATTGTTCATTAAAAGAGAAACCAATGTCATTTTTAGCTCTACTGGTCAGAGACCAGAAGAGCTTATGCAATAGTAAGGTGTATGTCTGTCTGCCTAGCTGTAATTCCATTTATTGCTGCCTGTTGCAAAGTTTCAAATCTAAGTGCTACTTTTTCATTTATATACGTACAGACCAGTAGAGCTACAGCCTCATCAGAGACTTCTGTTTTTTGTTGTTGGCCCAAACCTATATTTTCAATGCACTACTGTTATACATTTTAGCTACTTTAAGAAAATATTGAAAGAATAATGTCTATACCTACTTTGATTTTGTAAGGCCTTGTCCTCTGGAGATAGCAATTTCTTGGATACTGAATTCTCCTGGTAATAGATTGTAACACAGGGTATATCCAGGTTTGGTCGATTTCCTTGCTGATCTCACTGCATGCTGCAGAACCTCCAATATAATCAAAACTACTGGGTGTGTTTTCTGTAAAATCACCATTCCACCTTTCTATAAATGAGAAATGACTGCGTACTGACACACAAGTGTGAAAAACAAAATTTTATATTTTAATTAAAAAAAAATCAAATTTGGTTGCTTTATACTTTTCTGTATTGTGGTAGAATTTTATTATTTTGAGTTTATATCCAATACAAAGCAAAGTATAGTAGTTCAAATGTCTTTTTCTAATAACATTCCAGCATATGCAGAGTTTTTTATCAATATATAATACTGGACAAAACTGGCTCAGTCACCCACGAAGACTGAAAAACTTGCTGGACTGAAGAATCCACATGCTAGAATGAAGTGGTAGAGGAGGATGTATTCTTTGATTTGGTGGATTTTGAATTGCAAGTGAGCATTAAGTGATCCTTATGCTTACATTTGCTACAAATGTGAAGGAAGGGACAGTTGTTTCTTCTGCATTTTCTATAAGAATTGAAATTGTTACAGATTTCCTGTCCATCGTGTAACAGCCTTTTTCTGCCATGCTTATCTGGGTTACTGTTATGGGATTGATTAGAATGAATGATTGAGGACAAATCCTAGTGTCATGTGTAACTTCTGAACAGATAGAGCAGGATCTGGATTTAGATGCTATGAGTTTAATCAGATCTCTGTCTCTTACTGACCATTCAACTTTAATCCTGTGGACGGCTAAGGCATCGACACTTCTCAAAGAAAATAGCTTTTGGTACTTATAAAATCTTTCTCCGTAAACATTGTACAGTCAATTCTCGATAAACCGCCACCTTTTGTTATTTAGAAATCATTGCGGTATAACGAGTTTGGCGATGAATTGAATTCTACCATATTAGTGGAAATAGAGTTACCGTTCCTTTTTACTACAATAGAGTTATCTTTCTTATGTTTGAAATACAGTTGTCTTTCTTGAAATAAACACTTAAAAACGTGTCAAATATTTTATTTTCATAATATTTAAAAAAAACGTCACAGACAATTTTAAAAGACATTTTAATGTTAAAAACAACCAAGATGATAAAAAGAAGACGTACATACATGTAAAACCAATTGTCATGTCATTTAGTTCATTTCAAATAATTTTCCAACCTAGATTGCTTTAATCTCGCGACGGAGGCCTTTAAAATGAATTCTTGAATATAAAAGCATTTATCCAACACATCTTCATTGTTAAAACCCTCACAGAAACGAGTGACAATTTTTGATGCAGCTTTAGCTTCTTTAACAGAGGGAATAGTAGAACCACTTTCGTCGTCATCGGACTCGGCAGCACAGGTGGTAGTTTCATCGGATCGCGAGATAGAGTCAACGATCATGTCATCGGTTAGCGTTTCGCAGCTGGCAACATTTTTGTCAAGTCCCACAAACTCTGTGACTGTTAGCTGCATATCATCGTCAATGTCCAATCGGCGATATGCCTCGGCTAAGAAATCTGGAAATTCGGTGTTTCTTGAATCGTCTTCAATTTGACTATCGTGATCATTCTGAATCTCTGTCAGACCGCTATGACGCCAGAATTATTGTCGGGCTAACTTCATCCCAAGCTCGTTTTACGAACCGTATTGCTTTGTCAAGCCGAACTATCGGTGGCAGACCCTCATCAATACACTGCATAAGATGTTTTAACTGCTTTTGACGGTAATAACTCTTGAAGCACTGAATAATGCTGGCATCAAGTGGCTGAAGATGGCTGGTAGTTGTGGGAGGTAAAAAGTGAATCCGCACATTGGATAAAAGTGGCTCAGCATGACTAGGTGCGTTATCCATAATAAGCAGGACTTTCCTGTTCTCTCGTCGCATGTGCGCTTATAATTTTTTCAGTTACTCACAGAAAATAGAAGAAACCATCCAGGCCTTTTTATTTGCTGTATATTCCACATACAGATTAGAATTGAAATCTTTGAAACATCTAGGTTGTAAGGATTTCCCGATGACGAATGGCTTCAATTTGTCAGTTCCATCTGCATTGCACATAAGAGCTATAGTTATGCGATCCTTTGCCTTTTTCGTGCCCTTGACATGTTCATTCGTGCAGAGAGAGCGATCAGGTAACAATCGGTAAAATAAACCCGTTTCATCAATGTTATAAATGTCTTTCAAATCATAGTTCTTCATGACTTCTATTGCCTTTTTTCTGCCATCAGTAATCAAATTAACATCAATACCAGTGCTTTCTCCACTTATTATTTTTTGATGAAATGCCATGGCGTTTAAAACACGTCAACCATCCTGTAGAATACTTGAAGTCAGAAGTTCCTAGCTCCTCGCCTAATTGTTTCCCCTTTTCAATAAGCATGTCGCCCGTCACTGGGATATTTTTTGCCCTCGCTTGAGAAAACCAGAGAAAGAGGGCTTTCTCCAGATCTTCTGTGCCTTTTTCGAGCTGGTGAACCATCAGAATCGGCGAGAATTGAATCCTTAGACGACAAAATATCACCCACTGTTCTCCTTTTTATCGGTTTCTCCCACAAAACAGTAAAATAACTTGCAATTTCTGTCTGGGTACATTTTGGATGATTGACGTGAAATGTAAGAATTTCTTTTTTTTCATCAAAATTTAACAACACTCTCTTTCGTGGAGAAGCCATGACTAAAGTCATAATTACTGAACAGAAAACAGAACAGCAATTCATATTAACAACAACTCATATTAAGATAATTATCTTGTTTATTTTTAAAACTACATGTACCTTGCTTTACTGTGTACAGCCGATTGATTGCGACCTGTAAACCAATTATACGCTTCATCGAATACCAAACACCTGTGGCGGTATATCGAGATAATTGACACTTTGAAATGGATGTTTGTCATGAAAACAGGGTGGCGGATGGCGGTATGCGAATTTGGCGTTATAAAGAGAATTTTATATAGCAGGAAAAACGTTCCTGGAAAAATACGGCGATATTGCGAGAATAGCGTTATATCAAATGGCGATAATTCGAGAATTGACTGTATATGTCGATGATATTGGCTTCATACTGATCTAATTCTTCTCTGCGATTAGGGTATGCCTGACACATGCATCATTTATATTTTCCGAATGTGGTTAAAAACTCAGCAATAGTAAGGCACTGTTTAAGGCAGATATCTTCCTTCTCTGGTTTCTCTTTTTCTGAGGTAGTAATTTCATAATAAGGAATAAGCAATGAAGCAAGATTAACATCCTTACAGTCGATTATGTTTTTCCGAATGGAATTGGAAATCAATTCCATTTTGGGCAATTCCTCCGGGTTTGTGCTGAATTTCCTTGTACTATGGGTATTTTCATTTGCCGTTTGGTTGAACTACTGTAAATGAAATGATGGCAAGCTGCTAGCGTTAGTGTCTTTTGTAGTAATAAGGGTAGTTAAACTCGAAACCATCGTCTGGAGGCTTTGAACTGTGTGCACAAGCAACTCGATAACTGCTGGGGAACTCGAGGTAGCTGAGCTTTGGTTTCCGCCGGAAGTAGTTGCGCTTGGATAAGTCATACTTGGAAAGGATGTCATACTTAAGCGACCAATACCACAGTCGAAATTTTGAGATTCAAAGATTGTCTGGAAAAACCAATTTGGTTGTCGGAATTCTCCGCAAAATTCAAATCGATGGCCCTGCTTTCATTTTGACTGTTTGAAGCGTCAATATCTTTTCCCAACACATTGTCCACGTACAATTTCCACAACACAGAGATAGGAAAATTGGAAGAGGCGCTTATATTAGCCTCTAACAGTTTTTCAGGAAGAACAACAGAGGACCAATTTAAATAATTTGTCATGTCAAGAGAATCACCGGAGGTTCTGGTTGCCATTGTTGATTTTTATGTCACAATTTCACTAATTAATGATGTGGTTTTTTTCCAGAATTACATCATCAAAAACACAATTTAAGTACACTGAAAGTAAATGCACTAACAAACAAATCGGATGATCGATGATTATTAAGTAATCCTATGGATTAATGAAGACAATAATAGCTTGGTACTGACGCTGTCCGGGACCATCGAAAGATAAGAAGTCACGTGACAATTCTTGACCTATTGACCAATGACTGATGGACACGAAAATCAGCATGCCTATTGCATAATATTGGTAAACGTAAACAAAAGCAAAGGGGGCAAGGGCTTAAATAGGCAATTGTATGAAATAAACTTTGCGTAAAATTTTGATGAAATAATTTAAGCTACAATAAAAGTAACATCTGCTGGGGATGTACATGCCTTATTTAGCATTGAGGCTCAAGAGCCATTGACATTTGTGGAGGTTTTACCTTTGGTAAAGGCTTTGCCAAACCTTGTTTCGTCCTCGTTCTCTTCTGAAGAACTATCATCCTCACTGTTATTATCGTCGTCAGATGTTTCATTGTGATGTTCCACATCTTCATTCTCGTTTCTTTTGACACGTTTTTTCTCGAGGACTCTTTCTCTACTCTTTTATGTTTCATTGTTGTTTTCACTAAAGATAACAATTTGCTTATTGAATTGACAATGTCATTCAATCCAAGAGCCTGTCGAGGTGATGAAACAGTTTCGTTAGTGAATACCATAGGCGCAGCCATGTTAGATGTAGCAGAAGTCGTTGTAAAAGTCGATCCAGTCAGGCCAGATTCTATATATGCCTTCCCCCTGAACTGGGAAAGCTGCCGAAACCTGCATTGAACGAGTTGAAGTATCCAAGCTAATCCAAGACTGAATACAGGTGTAGCAAAAACATTGCTAGTGCAACCAAGTGTCTCAGCCAATGAACTGGTGATCCTTGGGCCAAGTGCGCCAATAATGGCAGGCGGATCATGTTACACCCTGCCTTCGAAGTTAAAGACGATGCGCTGTCAGCTGCATTTGGTGGCAATGCCACAGAAGAGGTGGAAATTCCACTTAAGATAGGCATAGAAGCCTGAGAAATACTTCTTTGGTTTTCAAACTCTTGATCCGCAATGTGGAGATTAGAGTTGGTGATAGCTTAGTCAGCTTGCCCCGCCATCTTCTTATGCTGTTAAGGTGACTTGATGTTTGAATTTGATATGGTGTCCTGCTCAACTTCCTTTACTTATTTGATTACAATAAATTGTTCTTTAACAGAGTTATCTGTAATTTCTACAAGAAAAAACAGGTAAAATAAAGGAATCCATGAAGCAAAACGCAAACACACTAGATTACATAACTTGATGGTCTTTACTACGCGAGCACTGAATTAACTATGATGGTTAGTGGTGGGAAAACTTATTGTTTCATTGAATTAGTGGTCATTATCTGCGCATGCACTGGAGACTGTTTATTAAGCTATGAATGTACATTAGAGGACGAAGGATAATTCTGAAATAAAATTCATATTGATACCCAATCGATTCTTGTAGTATAATTCCAGTTTACCTGACAGCCTTGTTTATATGCAATTATGATAACTCACAGTATCAGAATTTATGAATAAAAGATGAAAAAGTTTAGTAGAAAAAAAAACATTTATTTCAAATTTAACATGGAACATTCCACATGTAATTTGCAGATCTTCCAAATGCAGTAATTAATTCAACAGTTATTGTCAGTTGTTTTTGGAGTCTATTATCTTCATATTTAACTAGGTTTATTATATACCTAATGTGTATCACCCAATTTTACTGTTGAATTTACGCTATCACGTGACGTCGTGATCCGATTTTCCGGATCACCAACATGTTGTTTTCTGAATCCATATCACCACTCTCTGAAACTGATGACGTAGTACGCAGAAATATGACGTTATTTTTCTTGCGCGTTAAAAAGTCCCTCGTAATTATGCTTTGTTTAATGCATTAATATTATACAATTGATCTCTAAAGGTTTATTTTAATATATTTAGCCAGTTATAAGGGGGTATATAATAAATTTATCATTATAACAGTAACTTGATCCGAAGAGCCGTATCACGTCTCGTTGACAGGCGCGGATCATCAGATCAAACTCGACGCTTCGCGTCTCGTTAGATATGATGATCCGCGCCTGTCAACTCGACGTGATACGACCCTTCGGATCAAGTTACTGTTATAATAATATATATTTATTGTAATGTTCTTTGTCTTAGGTTTATTGTAATGTTCTTTGTCTTCTCTGCCTCGTATTTTGGAATGAGCAATGCTGCTAGATTCACATCTTTCCCTTCCCATATTCTCTTTTTGAGTTTTCCCCCAACAATGTTTAAAGTTGTTATGCATTGAGAGGGAACACCAAATTCGGACTGAGGAAGCCTATACCCACCTGTAGCCTCTGTCGCCTCCTTCTGTGTCATCTCCAAAATTTCTTTCTCGTACTCCCCTGTGAGTTCCCTAAATGCCGAGATTAGTTCCCTGCGGGGCATGTCTTTCATGCATATATTACTTTTCATTCTTGCAAATGATGTTACCCTTCCTGTTGTTTTCATTTTCCTTACGATGGGAATGATATTTTTCCCTTTTAGGCTATGTCGCTGTTTTAAAACAGCGGGTGGGATCTGAAACAATATATTACCAGAATCAAGCACTTTATAATAATGAAATTGTCTCAAACAATTACACTATCTTGCTGTAATTATGAATAATAAAGATCGTTTGATAAAATTCTTCGAATAATTACAATTAACAAACTGATTAAGAAGTCATTATTACAGTTTATAGACAAGTTATTGTTCTTTATAATAGCTGTCTGATAAGCATAAATCTTGACTGGTAAGACTAAAACAAAAACAAGATAATTCAAAAGTAACTAGTTTATTATATACAACACAGCAAAATATCTACACACTTCAATTTAAACATTCAGATTGGAAAACTGGGGACACACAACTGTTCTGCAATTACAACTAAAATATGAGTCATCCCCCTTAAAAAACAAGTTGAATCATGGGGGATGAAAAAACCGAGTACATTTTATAAAAAGTATCCCCCCTTTAATAGTAACAATTCTCTAGGGGGATGAAATACAAAAGAACATTTTCTCAAAGTTATCCCCCTTTGTAAATAATACATACAACCTTAAAAAACTTGGGGGGATGAGATACAAAAATTTTCAACAATTTGTACCAAATTGGCCTTGGCCATTAAAGATGAAAAAACATGCGTCAGCATGTTTAGATGAGTGTGACAATTTCATATGTAAATATGAAAAATGTAATGTCATTTGAGAAAGATATTAGAGATGAACAATGTTTAGACATGAAAAACATACGTCAGCATGTTTAGATGAGTATGACGATTTCATATGTAAATATGAGACATGTAAAGTAATTTGAGAAAGATAATAGAGATGAAAAACATGCGTCAGCATGTTTAGACATGGAAAAACATGCGTCAGCATGTTTAGATGAGTATGAGGATTTCATATATAAATATGAAACATGTAATGTCATTTGAGAGAGGTAATAGAGCTGAAAAACATGCGTCAGTATGTTTAGACAAGTATAAATCATATATCAGTTTGAAGAATATGACAAGTTAGTAAAATAATAGAGGAAACATGCGTAAGCTTGTTTAGATGAATAAGCAACTTCACACGTAAGTATGAAGCATTAAGCGTCAGTAAGACAAATATATAAAAATGAAAAATTGGCATGGCGCTTGAGAATTGAATATCTAAATCATGAAGTATACTACATAAAATTAGTTAAATGATACCATATGACATAAAATGATACCATATGACATACAATCAATGTACAAAGACTATATACATAGATTACATACAGTGTACTAACTACCTATAAATGACCCCAAGGCACTGACAACAAAGGTGAGAGGTGGGGAAGGTGGCGGTTGAAATCAAAAATGTAAACAATGATTTTTGGAAACACGCACCAGCAATGAATTCGATATAAGCAATGACGTCACAAAAAGATGCTAAAGTGAGGCTGGGTTATGAAACACAAAAGAGGGTAAAGAGGCTCTATGGGGGAAAAAATTAGGCTAAAACAAAATAAATTTGATACAACAAAAACAAAATGTGAGAACAAAAATAACTTCTATAAACATAATAGCTGTCTGATAAGCATAAATCTTGACTGGTAAGACTAAAACAAAAACAAGATAATTCAAAAGTAACTTAAGTTTATTATATACAACACAGCAAAATATCTACACACTACCATTTAAACATTCAGATTGGAAAACTGGGGACACACAACTGTTCTGCAATTACAACTAAAATATGAGTTATCCCCCTTAAAAAACAAGTTGAATCATGGGGGATGAAAAAACCGTGTACATTTTATAAAAAATATCCCCCCTTTAATAGTAACAATTCTCTAGGGGAATGAAATACAAAAGAACATTTTCTCAAAGTTATCCCCCTTTGTAAATAATACATACAACCTTAAAAAACTTGGGGGGATGAGATACAAAAATTTTCAACAATTTGTAACGAATTGGCCAAATACAGATGCAGAGCAGATGTAGCCCCCAAGTTCCTGTGCAAACCCTTGTCAGTACAAAATTATCGAGTTGAACAGAGTGTTGTGTCTGTCTGAACCAGTTGAATTTGAGCATCTTTGATAATGTTAGGAGATGTATATATATGTATCTAACATAACAATCTGATGACCATCGACCTAGAGTTTGAATAAGATGGTCTTCAAGACGGGCTTCATAAGCAGATGTTGCTGCCCCAATTCTGAAGGAATGACCATTATAACTGTTACTAGTTAAACCTAATTTTTCTAAAAGACATTTGATGTGCATTATAAAATATTGTCTAGATAAAGGTTTTCTGTCTTCCGTTACAAAAAAAGCTTCAGTGTTCGCTGAAAGTAAAGACTGCCTTAAATTGTAATATTTACAAAAAGAAAGCACTGGACATACAGAAAAACCTGTTTTATGAAAAGGAATTGTAATACCTTGCCTGAAGGGGTCAGTTTTAGACTTCTTAAGTGTAATAAAAACTTATTCAGTGCTGATCTGAACATCACTTAAGCATAGATGGCTCTCAGAGTCAAACTGATTTAAAATTAATTCCTGAAAAGAAAAAAAAATTATACACTGAAGGGTAGGTGATTATTATACAGCTATACTGATACAAACACAAGTAGAACCCCCCCACCCCCTCTTCCACTCCTCTTTCCAATCCCTTCCCAATCAATATTATGAAATAGGATTTCTTTTTTAAATGTAAATAAAATCATAAAGTGTAAGCAGGCCATTGTCACAATAAATTTCAATTTTCGCTGTTGTGTTTCATGTGTAATTGTGGTTATTTCTTTTCATCTCTTGTTAATGTTCAGTTTTGAAATGTCATTGTTGTGGTCAGTCTGATTTGATAAACTCTCTTGTTTTGAATTTTAGTCAGATGGTAGAAAATTCAAAATAAGTGAGTTTATTGGTCTTTAGAGACATTATATAGGGGTTAGTGGGTGGATAAAATATACAGATTTGTTAAAGAATGTGTCTAGAATAAGGGATTAAAAAATAGTAGATTGGGTAATGCTGGAAAGTTAAGTAAAGAATAATTCTCCAAAAGCGTACAGAAATTTTGCACCATAAATTGCACTTTATTTGCATTAAGGGATCTATAGCATTTTGGTAAAAGAGTCAGACTTACATATAAAACCATAACTACAGTTCTGCAGCTAGCAGTGCTGTTGGACTGACAATGGTGGCAGTCTGGTTGAGCATTTGGCAACCCTGGGGTGTGGTTAAGCGGTACTCTAGGCTGAGGTCAAATATTATTAGGAAGAGTTTCAACTACTTCTTTTGAATAAAATACCTGTACTAGAATGCAACTGCACTCAATTTAACATGTTCCATTCATTATTGGAGAATATGATGCTAGCTTATTGGGGGTAGTTAAATTACTAATGAGCCCTTTTTGGACCTGAGTAAATGTGAAATTGTTCCAACCCAGAGAAAATGTTACTGAAGAAGGGTTAACCTTTGTCACAAGTTCCCCAACCAATGAACTTGTTCATTGCAGTGACATAGCCAGATAGCATCGTTTTTGAAAGTGGGATGGGGGAACCTGAAAAAAAAATTAACTTACCTGAAAAAAATTATCAAGCTTATTTGAATAGCTTAATAAAGCTATATAGATTTTCAAAGCTATATGGCGCAATCAAGAGATTGTGCTGGACCTGACTAGTGCTAGAGTGTCAACATTACTTCTATGAGAACAGATACACTGATTCCATATCTCAATAATCAATGAAACAATACTTTACCTTGTTTTTGAACATCTTGATGTACTCTTGATTTCTTTGACACCCGTTCTTTAGGCATTTTAAAGATTCTAAAGTGAAAATCATCAAAAGTAACAACTAAAATGACAAAATAACCATGTCAGAACGACATATGGATTCAGTCTCGAATCTCTTCCATATATTGAGACGATGCAACCGAAAATTAGGCAATCCATAATTGAAGGTAAGGATATAAACCTTGCTTCTCTAATTATGCCCCCACTGCCATCACAATTGGATGATGCCCATGATAGTCATAAAGAAAAGAGAAACGTGATCCTCGTTTGAACAGAATGTTGTCCATCGAGGAATTCATTACAGCATTTGGCATTTACAAGAATATTATGTGTGAGCAATTCCCTCAGAGGCGTGCAGAGCTTGACATTTATGAAAGAGACATAGTTGACATGTCGTCCAGATATGGGGGCACTGCTTTTTATGAGTACCATAAGCAATTCAGCGCTAGAGCAGCGGCCCATCTCAAATACAATAATATACCAGTCGATTGGTCCATAAGAGACAACACATTGTTTTGTAACATATTTGCGAATCAAAAACCTATCTCATGCAACAAATGCTCGAGCCTATCCCATACGACAGGATTTTGTCCATTAGTGACTACCTCCAGTAACTATGCTTCATCCACCTTCCAGAGATCTGACTACTGTAATGCCAGTACAGACACATATGGAAGAGCTCGACAACGGTTTGGAGGTATCGAGATCTGTAACAATTTCAATGGTGAAAAGGGATGCGTAAGACCTCGTTGTAATAATCTTCACGTGTGCCTTCAATGTAAAAAAGATCATCCAAGGACTACATGCCCAGAATCAAAAAATGGGAAAATCCCCCCAAAAAACCACCAAAAGGGGGGGAAAGTAGCTGATGCATTATTAGAAAAACATTAACTATTTCAACACGTGTGTAAATATTGAAGTTTTGAAGGACTTATTATTATCTCACCCGTATAGGCCTTTTGTTGATTATCTCGTATCAGGGCTAAGATATGGGTTTGATACTGGTTTGCAGCAGTTACCAACCGAGAATCTGATTTGCAAAATTTTACTTTCTGCCCGTAATCAACCTGAAGCAGTCACAGAACTCATTCAGAAAGAAGTAGATAAAGGTTTTGTCATGGGGCCATTCGAAGAAATACCGTTTCATACTTACCGTATCAATCCAATTGGAATTGCAGAAGGCAAATATTCAAAGAAGAAACGGTTAATTGTGGACTTGTCGGCACCACACCAGAATGAGGACATCAAAAGTCTAAATGATCTAATAGACAAAGATGAATTTTCTTTACAATATGTGACTATAGATCATGCAATCCAAATTATAAAGAACAAAGGACAAGGAAGTTGGTTGTGCAAAACCGAAAACCAAATTATAAAGAACAAAGGACAAGGAAGTTGGTTGTGCAAAACCGATATAAGCGATGCTTTTAAACTTATACCACTTCACCCATCTTTATGGCCGTATCATGGGATAGCATGGCAAGGTCAATACTATTTCTACACTGTCTAGATTAGTCTTCAGCAGTCGATTCAGTCCGAAAATATTTGACACTTTGTCTACAGCTATCTGTTGGATTGCCGAGAACGTTTTCAAAATTGGAAATATTCTACACTTATTAGACGATTTCCTTACCATCTATGCACCCAATGTAGAAGCAGACAGAACCATGTTTCTACTGACCATGATCTTCAATAAACTAAACATTCCGATAGCAGCACACAAAACTGTAGGTCCAACTACTTGTGTAGAATATCTAGGTATCATACTAGATACTTCAAAGATGGAAGCCAGACTACCACAGGAGAAAGTAGATCGTATTGCAGATATAACCAAACAGTTTTCTGGAAGAAAATCTTGTACGAAGAGAGAACTACTGAGTCTACTTGGTCATTTAAACTTGTAATATAGCATTGTTGACTTTCACTTTTATGGATATTTAGGAATGCTACACTCATTTATCAAGTCAGGATTTTCAACTCTTCTTTCTTATATTTGTTAGAGATATAGAAGACATTATATTTTCTTTTTGTTTTGTTTTCCAAAAAATACATGTACACTTATTAAATATGCACAATGAAAAAGGCAATTCTCTAAAAATATGATTTTGTATATGAGAAATATACACTATTTTTTATCCATTCTTGCATGGTATTAGTAGTTTCTACATGTAACACTGTGTAAAACTTGTATGGAAATATGGTAGATGATACAGTAGCAACAGAAGAACCAAATGTGTCTTCAGAAACATCAGAACCCCCGAAAGAAGAAAGTGATGTAACTCCAGAGAAAACAGGGTCAAAGGTCTCACTAAGGTCAAAGGACAATGATCAGGCATCTACCAAAGGTTTGGGATCTAGGGTATCATTAAAGTCAAACAAGGAGGATGATAAGCAAAAATCCCAAGGCATGGGATCTCAGGCATCTATTAAGGAGGAAATATCAGAATCTACAGAGGAACCGGCATCATCAAGACAAAATATGGGATCTAAAGTGTCAATGAAATCAATCAAGGAAGAAAATAAGCAGGAATCCCAAGGCATGGGATCTCAAGTATCAGTTAAGGAGGAAATAGCAGAGGAACCAACATCATCAACACAAAATATGGGATCTAGAACATCAGTGAAATCTAAAGGAGGTGGGGCAAAGGAGGAAAAGTCGGAAGCTATGGGATCCAAGGCAACTTTGAGGTCAAGGAAGGATTCTAAGGCAGATATAAGTGGATCAAAGCTTTCTCTAAAATCCAAAGATGGGGAGACTGTCAAAGAAGAATCAATGGGATCTAAAGTTTCTCTGAAATCCAGAGGGGAATCAAATATGGGATCCAAAGTTTCTCTGAAGTCAAAAGGTGATCCAAATTTGGGATCTAGAGTTTCTCTGAAATCCAAACGGGACTCTATTGCAACTGCTGAGCCAGCAACCATTAAAGAAGAACAGAATGACAATTCTGAGGAAGAAACTCCTAAATCTGTCAGACCTACCCCTCGTGCTAGGAAAGAGAGTAAATCTGTTAAACAGATCAGTAAGATTTAACACTGTTACTTAGTGTTATTTGTAGATTTTTGTGAAACAAACTTCTAAGCTTCCATGAAAAGTGTTATCAACAGTTTATGTTACGGAACTAGGAAGACAGATAAGATATTTCTGAAATTTTTAATTAACAAGATTTTTTCCTGTTCAGAGCATATTATTTTATAAAATTAAGAAGTAAATTTAAAAAAAAATAACAGAATAAAATTTTAGGCACTCCTTGCATTTTGAAGTCTGTATCAGTTTAACAGCTGTGGACTTTTTTGTACAGATGAAGGAAGCATGTTTGGTTCCTTTGCCTCCATGAAGTCAGGTATTCACGAGTCCGTGTGTCCTCACCACTGGATGTTCATCATAGCTATTGTGTTATTTTTCTTGCCATGCATTACTTATCTTGGCAGTCATTTTTCTGCTCTTTGCTTACATTGACACAGAGTCATATCCCTGTAGGCACCCATTGCTTCTCGATTTATAAGCAGCAGTTTTCAGATACCCTGTAGAGTCTTTTCAGTTGCAAAGTTTTATGAAGTTACATCTTAGAATGTACATGTATGTGAAGACTTTTTAATAATATGAAATTCTAATTTGTACAGTTGTACAGCTTTATTTCAAAGAGTTAAGGTATATTTTCTTTATGACATAATCACATAGAATGTAGGTTTAAGATTTTTTTTGAAAGGGCAACACTATTCTCATGTTTGGCAAAGACTTATTTGACACTATCACCTGAGCACTTGTAATTTTTAGACTTCCTGTCATAACTAGGATAAGTGTCATTTGATCAAAGACCAAGGTCATTTACTGTGTTAATTTTTGGTGTGTTAATTTGTGATATTTTTCCTTGAATTTCGAAATTGCAACATTTCTTTCTTTCTCATAATCAAAATTTTGAGAGAAAAAACTAGGCATTGGATATTCTACAACACTGTCAAGAATAATCAGTAATATGGGACAATGAAATGTTGTACATACAGTTTTACATCACATGCCACATAATAACAAATGCTTTTATGATAAATAATATATAAGTACGAAAGCATTTTCATCATTGCTGTTGAAAATACATGTTCATCATATTATTTTAAACATGTATGGCACAAATATTGGATGGACACACATAATATTGTCTAATAGTTGTGGATTATAATGAACATATTCTTAAGCTTAATTGACATGTGTGACAGTGAATTGGTTGGATTGTTATCATTTTAGAACTACATTTTCTCAATTGCCTATACTTTCACTAGTGTGGTTTGAATTTTTACAGCTAAAAATGTTCTCTTCAAGTATAGGTAGCAAATTGGTACAAAAAAGGCACACTAAACAATATAACTATATAATTCCAACATTCAGATAGGTACATTATAGGTATGTCTTAAAGGTGCCTACATATCAATCTATTAGGTACCTTCAAGGCTGTGCCAAAAGTATGCCAAAGGTATACCAAACGTATAGCTACAAGGTACCTATGTTGGACCAAAAGCATTAATAGGCACATTTTAGGTACTAAAAATGCATATTATTGGCACATCATCTAACTAGACAAGTAGGTACATTCGAGGCATACCTAAAAAGTGCTTAAATCTATAAATTAGGTAACCTTCAAGGCTGTGCCAAAAGTGTACGTACAAGGTACCTATTTTGTACCAAAAGCATTGATAGGCACATTGTAGGTACTAAAAAAAGCACAATATTGGCACACTGCATAACTATACAAAAAGGTACATTTCAACTTTGGTTGGTAGTAGGTGTTTAGGACCTTTTCTATTCACACGTACCGTTCCACAAGCCATGATTCCTCTGATATGAAGGTCGTTCAGAAGTTCCGGACTTGTGTAAAAATTGTCCATGTAGACACATAAGTTGGATCCAAAATAATGATGGCACAGGTCCATTACAATTCTATGAGTAAGTCCTTTTTCTTGGTTATTTTCTTTCCCTTTGTATACTTGAAACTTGCGCAAGTATCTGGCATCGCTTTCAGCCAGTGTCCAGACTTTCACTACCAATTTGACTGGCTTGGCAGGTAGGTATTGCGAAAGGATAATCTGCCCTTAAATTTTATCATGCTCTCGTCTACCCATAGGGCACATACATTTCTTAAAACTTTTTATTAAGAAACTCCAAGAGATAATGGATCTTCCACAGTTTGTTGGGTGTGTCCGGCTGAATTTCATTATTCTACACATGGAGGTATATCCAGATCACGAAAAATCTGTCCCTGGATATCACTCGGTTGAAAGTAACAAACATCCATTTGTTTTTGAGTTGGCTCGCGTAGCGAACTACTCCCTGTCGACATAGCCGTTTCAGAGATGTAAAAAATTTTCACGCATACATCAAGGTGATCCATACGCCAAATATAATAGTTCTAGCAAAAATGCTTTAGTTTGAGTGATTGTATAAACTTTAGAGGTAAAAACTGTATAAAATTTCATACTGTAACATTATTTTTGCCTCATATGCTTTTAAAGAAATTTTTGATTAAATACCTGTATGATGTAAAATTACTGCGTATGAATATATGTTCAAGCATGTTAGGCGGATCTAATCTTCCCATCTGAAGTTTATTTATAATTGACTTAGAAAACTCCCTAACACAAACACCTGATGCTCTCATTAGCTGCAGCTAGTTGTTGTTGAAAATCTATTTTTAGAACCCAGATTTCCTGTGGGAATCTTTAACCTAATTATCCCATAACACTGACCACTTCAGCTAATGTGCTGAAATTCATTATAGAATCCAGTCAAAATAATACGGTAGCCCATTAGTGCCAACCTGTATATATAAAGGAAAAGTAATATACACTTTATTTATGAACTGAACATGGATCAGACATATAATATTCAATCTCTTAAGATGCAAAATAAACTGAATATATAAAGGTATGGTGCCCATATGTATGAAAAAGCTCAATTGACTGGAGCGAGTCAACTCGCAGGCCCTTCAGGCCTTTGATTTTCTCTAGTAGTTAGCTTTGTCTGGTAATCTGAGGATGCCCATAGCAAAACATAGGGCTAAAAATGCCTTGATGTCCGTCTTGTCAACGGGCGTCCATTTTGGAGCAAATGGAGGGGGTGGGATTTTCTCACGTTCTTGTTGGGCATAATTGTTTGTTTCTTGAACTAACCTGTCTAAAAGTTCGTTAGTCCAAAATAACTCAAAGTACTGTCCGGCAGACGCCTCTTCCGGCTGCTCAACTGTTGCACCACCAATTTTTAGCTCACCTCAACGAAGTTGGGGGAGCTTATGTAATACCCTCGGCGTCGGTGTCGGCGTTGGCGTCCATGTCGGCATCCCAGGTTAAGGTTAAGTTTTTTGGAGCAGGTTTCTTTTTAAGTACTTCTCTGTCCTATTTTGATTAGACATGCATGGAAGATGGTTCTGGTGTGTTTCATTGTACCAGACAAAGTTTCAGATGCTGCAATTTCAGCAAAGGAATGACCAGGTTAATGTTTTTGGAGCAGGTTAACATTTTTGGTGCAGTTTTTGGTGTAGGTTTCATTTCCAAGTAACTATAAGCCCTATGTTGACCAAACTTGCATGGATGATACATCTAAGGATGCATACTACCGGGCTTGCTTCGGATGCTAAGTCTGACCTACATTTTCCGGTTGAGTGAACAGGTTAACATTTTTTGGTGCAGGTTTAATTTGTAGGTAACTTTAAGCCCTATGTTGACCAAACTTGCATGGATGATACATTTATAGAACTAACGAAATAGAATGAAACTTACAATAAAGAGACTGGAGAAATTACGTCACGATTTCGAAGCGAACAGTCCCCATTTGATTTGTCCGCCATCGAAAAGGAGGATAACACTTATGATCTGGGGATGCATGTGTTTTGATGGTATGGGAACTATTGTACCTGTCGAAGGTAATATAAATGCTCTCAAATACTTAGAAATAGTTGATAATAATTTATGGCCTGTAATAGCCAGACAAATATCAATTAAACTTATCTGAATGTCATTCTAAAATGTTGATTTTTAGGGGGCCAAAATTGGCTCTTATCATATATACTCCTTTATATTTTGTACAGATATTCATTCTTCTATTAAACATGCTGATATTTCCAAAATCTTGCCACATTATAAAATATATAAATGTCTAAAAACACTCAAATAAACAAAGTCCTCCACAGCACTCAACACTCATTCTGCTTTACTTTTGTTCTGGATGTGAGCATTAATATTTACATCATTTTAGCAAGTACTTTTATTCAAACTATTAAATTTTAATCACTGCTGTTTATCACATTCATTCATAGTTAATCTGAATCATCAGACTCCACATTTTGGTCCTGACGTCTTTGGTAGGCTTGTTTGAAGTCCTTATTGGTATGGTACAATTCAAAATAAGGATCTACGCATAATCTTACATCACATATCCTGCATTCATAGGATGACCGTACTGTTTTGCGACTGTCTCCAACAGATTTCCTTTTTCCCGTTGTGGTAGAGCACACTGGACACGTCCTCAGAGGCTAAGACTTGTTACCTTCCTTCTGTTTGATCTTGGTAAGGAAGTGACGCCCAGTCAGCTGTTCCATGTCTTTTGGATTTACAGCCCCCCTTACAGTTACTGGTTGAGGGCTGGTCTCACCAATAAGAGCCTTCACAACTTCCCTTCGGAAAATCCTGTGCAAAACTCGTTTTTTCCTCCATTTTGCACAATGTTCCTTGTACAACAGGTAGGCATTCAGGGTGGCCATCATTAGCAGATGAAAAAACACTTTTTTCCACCATTTCAGCCTCCTGCGTTCAAAGGCAGGGTAGGTGATCATCTGGTCACAGCAATCAACTGCTCCAATGTGTTTGTCATATGCTACAATGCATGCTGGTCTTCGAATTTGTTCCCCTGACATGCGGTCAGGTACATCAACAAATGAAGCATCATGTATTTTGGTACACATGTGGATGTCTCTTTTGTCCTTCCATTTCAGGAGCTGAAGGGTTCCATTAGTCATCGCCACACTTTCTCCTTTTTTCAGATTTACAGTCTTCAGATCCGCGGGAACGCCTCTTCTGTTGGTGGGTAACGTTCCGCATGCCCCCGTCTTTTTCTGGTACAAGTCATAATGAAATAAAATTGGTGACATGTAGTAGTTGTCAACGTACAACTTGTGACCTTTACAAAGGTATGGGTTAATCAGTCTCATCACCAAGTCATAGATCTTCCCCTTCTCTGATGGATTCTCTGATCTTCCGTGATAAAGCTCGAGCTGTGAGCAATATCCATTGCTCGAGTCGCAAAGCATGAAAAGTTTGACACCAAACTTATCCGGTTTGTCGGGCATGTAGACCCGGAATGATAGGTGCCTTCTCCAAGCTATCATACCTTCGTCAATGGCTATGTTTTCTCCAGGGGAATATAGTTCATTGAACTTTGTCCTCAAATGTTCATAGACTCTTCTGACTTTGAATATCGGATGGTATCCATCCTGTCCCCGTGGTATCTGATTGTCATTGTTGTTTAAATGAAACAGTGACAATATCAACAAAAATTTGTTTTTTGGCATTGTTTTCCCAAAGAAAGGGGTCTCCAGCATCTCATCCTTGCTCCATTAGTGCTGGACTAGTCCCATAGCAATAACCATCGCTATGAACCTCGTCATGTCGTCCTTAGTAACATCTGTCCATTTGTGAAATCTAGACTGAGGTTTGAGGTTTCGGCCTTGCGCAGAATTAAGGAAATCTTGGGCATATTTGTTGGTTTCTACCACAAGAATTTCATCAACATATTCATCTGTAACATAGAGTTTAAAGAAATCCACCATTTCGGCGTGTTCATCGAGCTCAACGTTTATTTTCTTCTCGCCACGAAACTGTAAGTTGCGGACGCCATAGTCTTCACTCAAGTTTCCTTGAATGAAGTTCTCCTCGAAATCAGCCGTACATTCGTCATTGTCAAGATCTGGATTAAATCCTAAAAATTCCTCATCTGAATTCTCGACCATGAATATTTCTCTAATTATATCTCTGTTCTCAGGGTCTATGTTCTGTAAAACCACATTTCCATCTAGCACATCTTCGACGACCTCCATTTTGAATCAACAACATTTACAAACGACCCGGTTACGGTTTACATGTACTATTTTAATAAAGGTATTTCCTTAAAACTAGCCAATGAAAACAAAGAATTGAAGGAAAACTATTCTATTTTTAATAATTAGGTTTGGACTGAAGGGATTCCCACTATTTCATTGGTTATTTTAGCTAGAAAACGTCACATGTCTAAAGTCGAAATACTGACGACCAGCACTGAACGGAAAGCATGGCGCAGTGCACTATATTTTAGCGGGTCGCCGCTTTATCAACGACCTGCAGGACAAGGGTAAACAGTTATCCGTAATTTCCACAAGAAAAATACAGGTAAAATAAAGGAATCCATGAAGCAAAATGCAAACACACTAGATAACATAACTTAGTGGTCTATACGGCGCGAGCACTGAATTTACTATGATGGGTAGTGGTGGGAAAACTTATTGTTTCATTGAATTAGTGGTCATCATCTGCGCATGCTCTGGATACTGTATATTAGGCTATGAATGTACGTTAGAGGACGAAGGATAATTCTCAAATAAAATTCATATTGATACCCAATCGATACTTGTAGTATAATTTCAGTTTACCTGACAGCCTTGTTTATATGCAATTATGATAACTCACAGTACAAGAATTTTTGTTAAGAAGATGAAATAGTATAGTAGAAAAAAACAAATTTATTTTACATTCCACATGTAATTTCCAGATCTTCCAAATGCAGTACCGTAATTTCGGGATTATAGGTCGATGGGGTATATAGGTCGAAAGGCTCATTTTCAGCCTAATTTTTTGAAAAATCCCAAGATAGGTCGAACTTACTACATAGGACAAGGCTTTGTTTCCCGTTTTCTATAGATTCTTACACAGATACAACGTATCAGAACAGGTAAACCCCTAAAATTACCGAGGTTATTTCGTGACATGAAAGTATCAAGAAAATAAACAAGTATTTTAATGAGTATAGCAATTAAATAAAGTTTAAAATAAAAATGTAGTTAAAACTTCTTTGAATTGTGTTACTACTTTTTTTTCTCCAACTTGCCCGTTCAATGCCTCCGTAGTTTCACGCTGTTGTTAAACCGGGGGCATAAGTAACACGTAAATACGTTATTATTTTAAAGCTATAATTTGGGAAATACCCCAGATCAAAGAAAAATAATTCCGATTTCAGAACAACTTGGACACATTCCTACTAAATTTTATTCAGACAGTATTTACCGATGGACGACAATTACTTCGATGTCCGCCATTTTTATTTTTCTTCTCCAGGGATTTGCTAAAACACGCAAATGACCATTGAATGTATATATCAACAACAGTAAAAAATTGAAATCATATTAACACTCTATAAGTTTAATTTATAAATTTGATTGAGAGTACATTCAGAATTTGACTGTCATCCTCATGTATATTTCCACAAATACTTGTTAAACTTTAAACTATCTTTCAAAACGATATTTTTTTTTTCACCCAAACTTATAACTCAATTGCTGATTTTAAATCCTCAAATACTTGTTCAATAAAAAAAATCAAATGTTAAACACATTTATTACAAGACATAAAATATGGCAATGGCAATAAATAAACATAAATAATATACCGTATAAGTAGAAATTTTAGCGAGGATTTAATTTTGGCATTATTAGCGAGGGTGCTGAGATCGCTAAAATTAAATATCGCTAAATATTAATTGTGATAATCTTTTAATAGCTTCTTTAGTGAGCATTTTAAAATCGCTAAAATTACATGTCGCTAAAAATAAAGTACCCGTTTTTAAGGACAAATCGCTAAATTTGCGTCTCGCTAAAATTTCCACTTATACGGTATTCAGCACTAGTAACAAAAATGCACTAATGTCAGAGTAATATTAAAACATGCACTGGTAAGCAAGCACAAAGTTTGTAACACAAGACAGTTTCATTTGCACAGTCCAATATCGGCACTAAGAATTCCTCTCTTCGTCGGAAGCAAACCCGTCAAAGTCTGATTTCACTGTCACTATGAAACAGAGCGGCTAAGGCCAACGGCAGGTCATCAGTTGTTTCAGCTAACGGGGCTTCTTCGTCTTCAGGAAGGGGGCGTGCACAATTTAAGCCTTGACAAAGCCGCTGATGATAACTCTCTCTGGAACAGCTGCCCAAGCGTTTTTCACCCACTGACACACGGTTGAATATGATGCGCGCCTCATTTTCCCGGTGTTGGTGACGCTTTTCTCCCCGCTCATCATCCAGTCTTTCCAGATTTTGCGGAGCTGTTAAGGGGCTGCAGGATCTTCGTCAGGCCGCCGGGGATAACTGCGGGGATGGTCCCTGTTGCCTTTATTCTCTCTTTGGTGACCTCGCTGATGTGAGCTCTCATCGAGTCGAGGACAAGCAGGCTCTTCGATTGCCGGAAAAAACCCTCAGGTCGCTTGACGTAACAGGAATTCGGCCACAGCTCCATCACGTCGTTGTCCATCCACCCCTTCTCGTTCTGATGAACTACAATACCAGCTGGCATCTTTTCTTTAACGGCAGTCTTCCTCTTGAAGATAACCATTGGCGAGAGCTTTATACCGGTAGCGGTACAGCATACGACGACGGTGAATGAGGACTTCTCATGGCTGGTGGTCCGGATGGTGATGGACTTGGTGCCCTGGTTGTCGATGGTCCGGTTCATCGGGATATCGAAAGTCAGGGGGACTTCGTCCATGTTGATGATGTTGTTGCTGAGTTGTGTCGCTGTATCTGCTCAATGACGAACTGCCGGAAGGATGCGATATTCTGGACGTGGTCTTCTGGAAGCTGCTGGGCTAGGGTGGTGCGCTAACGTATACATAGAGATTTTCGTTTCATGAAACGGTAGCACCAGGACGCTGTACCCTTGAAGTTGTTGATATTCATGGTTTGTGCCAGGTCTATGGCCTTCAGTCTTAACTGGACGGTGCTGACTGTTCTGCATGCGGCTCTCTGCTCTATGATGAAATCCTCGAGCTGGTTCTCGAGTTCAGGCCAGTGTGCAGTGTGACCACGGAAGGCTTTCTTGGTCTTCTTCGTCTGCCGGAGGACATCTTTCTGCTTTCGCCAGCCTCTGATGACCTTTTCGTTGACCTGGTACTGTCGTTGTGCAGCCATGTTTCCACCATTTTCCTCGGCATACTGGACTACTTCAAGGTTGAACCCTGCAGTGTAGGACTGGCGCGACTGGACTGGAGGCATCCTGACTTTGAAACCCAGTGAACACATAGCCCCCCTTTTAAACGCTTCAGCGGATCGAAATGTTCTGCTATCAAAATATACTGATTGACTGTTTTGTTTTTAATCACCTATCTGATTGGTTTTCTAAAGACAATAGATTTGTTAAATTATTGGTTTAAAATGTGGGCAAATTATTGGATAAAAGAATTAGTTATGCAAAAAAAAATTCGAAATAAAAAAAACAACGCATCGTGAATTTACCGATACTTTAGAAGTTATAATAAATGAATTTATAACTTCCGT
This sequence comes from Saccostrea glomerata, assembly GCA_003671525.1. Taxonomy (NCBI): domain Eukaryota; kingdom Metazoa; phylum Mollusca; class Bivalvia; order Ostreida; family Ostreidae; genus Saccostrea; species Saccostrea glomerata. Next base: position 1,420,316 of record PRKT01000057.1, on the reverse strand, counting down.
AAACGTATGATAGTACCGATATATTCATTGACAAGATAATTTTGTTTGACTGGTATTATAATTAAAATTAAAAAAAAAACAGTAATGACTCGGGGTTTTTTTTTTTTTGTAATTTAATTTAGGAATTGAATGGCAACAAATTATTTCACTCATTTTACATTTAAATAATCATAAGACAATAAAAAATATTAAATATACTATTTCAATTTTTGGCTACTAATAAATGGTAAAACACTACAGTTGTGATCGTGAAAAATTTCCGTATTTTAAATTTTGATACGGTTGCGGTTTTACTTTTAGTACATGATCGCGACTTCCTAACTTCACAAGATGGATACTGCATGATGTTAATGGATAATACGTTGAAGAATTATTCAATAGACGAAGCAATGTTGTTTTCCTTTGTTATCAACAGATAATTAATGGAACTTATTTTGTAAGAAAGCTATAGAATGAATATTTTATTGTTTACCGGGGCATTAATTCTTTTGCGAAAAATAATCAAAAAAGTTACGAAAGTGGCACAAATTTGCTTGTTAAATTGACGTAAATTTTACTGATTTGGGGGCATTTTTCGTAATCTTGAGCCTTTTAAATAGGTCGAATTCTGAATATTGGTCGACCCCAGCGGTTCTGAGAAAAAAAGTATCGACCTATATTCCGTAAATTACGGTAATTAGTTCAGTTATTGTCAATTGTTTTTGGAGTCTAGGATCTTCATATTTAACTAGGTTTATTGTTATGTTCTTTGTCTTCTAGCTAGCTCTGCCTCGTATTTTGGTATGAGCAATTCTGCTAGGTTCACATCTTTCCCTTCCCATATTTTCTTTTTGAGTTTTCCCCCAACAATGTTTAAATGTGTTAAGCTTTCAGAGGGAACACCACATTCGGACAGAGAAAGTCTATACCCACCTGTTGCCTCAGGCTCTGTCGCCTCCTTCTGGGCCATCTCCAAAATTTCTTTCTCGTCCTCCCCTGTGAGTTCCCTAAATGCTGAGATTAGTTCCCCGTGGGGCTGTCTTCCATGCATATATTGCTTTTCATTCTTGCAAATGATGTTACCCTTCCTGTTGTTTTCATTTTCCTTACGATGGGAATGATATTTTTCCCTTTTAGACTATGTCACCATTTTAAAACAACAGATGGGATCTGAAATAATATATTACCAGAATTAAGTACTTTATGATAATAAAATTGTCTCAAACAATTACTATATCTTGCTATAATTATGAATAATAAAGATCGTCTGATAAAATTCTTCGAATAATTACACTTAACAAACTGATTAAGAAGCCATTATTACAGGTTATAATCATCACGCCCAACACTGAAGCACTGAAACCTGACACCTCAAAGGAATGGTCAGCAGATCGCATTATCGACTTGCTCTGGCCACTGAATCCTGTTTGAATTAATTAATCTTTACAGTTTTTTTCTTTTTTCCGTTGGCCTCTTGACCCCATTATGTGCACTCCAAAACATGCAAAAAAGGCTTGGAACCACCAAGGTTTCCCATTATTTTAAAAAATAGATATATTTACCTCTCCTTCACTTCTTTGTTTTTAATCTCGGTAAAAGCGCATTTTCTCCTGCCAAAATCTGGCATGAAAAGAACCTCGCTGCTGCGCTCAATCATGTGACATCACTGAGGATAATTGTAATGTTCTTTGTCTTCTCTGCCTCGTATTTTGGAATGAGCAATTCTGCTAGATTCACATCTTTTTTTTCCCATATTTTCTTTCTGAGTTTTCCCCCAACAATGTTTAACTCTTTCCCACTCCGAGCTCCTTAGATGAGACGCTTCTCTATACTTGCACAGCAGGCTACTGCTGCAGCCTCATCTCCGCAGCAGTTTAGCATCAGTGATAACCCCATTTACTCAGGCATTTTCAGAAATAAACAAAGAAATCACAGTGCATGTGTTTTATTGATTTTACTAAAAAACTATTTGGTAAAAGTATATAAAAATATATATTTTTATTTTCAGGACATTCTCACCTTTAAAATGATGTTAATTTCAATTTCATGTATCACAGTAAATCCAAGAAAAAGTTGAGCAAATGTAAACAAACAATCTGTACACAAAGATTTTCCTTGAAAAAAACCCCCCACATATTTTCAAGATTTAACAGTCCATCAGAAGTTTTACTGTCCACTATGAAATGTGAAATGGCAGCCATCTTTGCACAAATGCACATTGCACACTTTGCAGCCATAAACAGTTTCTCTCCGCTCTTTTTTGTTCATGTGAACACGACACCTTTTTTTGGTCCCCATGTGCATGGATTCGTGTCCAGGAAAGTTCTCTGCCTTGTGGACCACCTCAACATTTTCAGCTGCTTACCTTTTTCGTCCGGAGAAGCCCGCAATTAGATGGTGAACAAGCTCCATCCTAAACGCTACATGTGTAAATCTTTTCCTTGTATTTGGTCGGTTTGACGTTTCGCAGAACAGAATGAAGGAATTTACCACTGCACAATTCATCAGGAAATAGAATACTGTGGTTTCATCAATATTCGTTGAGCACCAATTTTCGTGGATTTCGTTGTTGAGCAAATCCACGAATTTAAATGTTCATTGAAATACGAAATATGACATTCATTTCTATAGGCAATGCATTTGTCCACGAAATTACGTATCCTCGAAAACGTCTGTTTTAAAAAATCCACGAAAATTGATGCCAACGAAAATTGATGAAACCACAGTATGTACTTCCAGGCTTTCTTACTGTCCCTTCCTAGAGGATACTTCAGTCTCAGCTGATCATGTCTGTCCACACCATTCATGTACTTATTGTACTCATTGGCAGCATGGGGTTGTGTCATTTGCAGTTCCTGTCTTCCATGCTGCCTGGTGACAGGAACTTGTCTATGAGGGTCACTTAGGGTGCTTAGGAAAGCCACTGGCTTTTTGTCCTGCCAAACAGAAGCAGTAAGGTTTCCTCTCTGTCTGGTTTGTGACTGTCCCCTCTGTAATCTTAGTCTGCCTTTTAAGTCATCAGGAAACCCTCTTCTATTCATGTGCATGGTGCCGCAAGCATAAATATTTTCAGCGAACAAGTCCTCCATGAGTTTGACGCTGGTAAAATAGTTGTCAAAGTATAAATGATGGTTCTTTCCAGTGATGTCCCTGGATAATTTGGTGACAACATCATGTCCAAGGCCATGTTCTGATGTGGCTTCTCCCTTTCCTAAGTATATGTTGAAGTCGTTAAGAAACGCATTCTGCGAATCGCTCCTCATCCAAACTTTTATGCCTCTCGATCTTGATTGGCTTAAGGACAGAAGATACAAACAAATTTTTTCTTTAAAAAAGATTGAATATCATGTCACAAGTTTAGAAAAGTGGATGGTTCTTAGAATTTTTTCTCCCAAGAACTAGAATATTAAAAAGACTTGGAAAATATTAGTAATATTTCAATGAAAAACCAAATATAGACAAATCACAATCAGTAAAGGTTTACAGATGAAAAAAAATTTCAGAATATGTTACCTTGGTGCAAAAAGTGCAATATAAACTTTAGAAAAATATATCAAGCCAGGTGAATTTTAAGAGGAAGATCAAATTGACAAAAAATTAGCATTATAACATATGCTGATTTTTACCATTTAACTTTTCCTAATAAAATTCACCTGGCTTGGTATATTTTTCTTAAGTTTATATTACACTTTTATCACCATGGTAACATATTCTGAAATTTTTTTTAACCTGTAAACCTTTACTGAATGTGATTTGTCTATATTTGTTTTTTCATTGAAATATTACTAATATTTTCCAAGTCTTTTTGATATTCCAGTTCTTAGGAGAAAAAATTCTAAGAACAATCCACTTTTCTAAACTTGTGGCATGAAATTAAATCTTTTTCAAAGAAAAAAATTGTTTGTATCATCTGTCCTTAAGCAGGGAGGTATTGCTTGTAAGAGAGTCTTCCTGTCCATTTAATCATAGCTTCAACAATGGCGTTGCTTTTGTTTGGCTTGTAATTTTCAATGAACTTTCTCTTTGTCATTGTAAGGACTTCTCTCACCTTGAACAATTTGTCAAAGTTTCTAGATCCCCTGGCTGGCTCGGACTCACGATCACTGACGTGAAAATATTCTGTTATTTTCTCGTACCTTCTCGAAGTCATAACAGATTTAACTCCTTCATTGCCAAGATACACATCTTTGGATCAATAATCCTTATATGAAGGCAGCTGATTGATGCCCATCAAAATATTAAGTCCAAGGTAAGCCTTCATTTCAGCTTCGGTGATTTCGTACCAGACACGGTCTTCCTCGCCCTTCTGTGCCATTTTCCATCTCGCATAATTATTTGTGTGGCGAACAAAATCTGAAATACTGTCTGGACTAAACATAAGATCAAAGTAATCCTTTGCTGTGGCTGTATCCACGTCAAAATCGTCCGGGAATACTGGTCCAATGCCCTCCACGAACGGATCAACACGCACGCCACAAAGGTTCTCTGTCCATTCATCGTCATTTTCTGGCTCTGATTCACTGGAACTTTCGCTTTCTTCTTCACTACTAGATTCCTCGGGAATATATATGTCTGGAATCTGAGAAACCTTCAAACTCATCTAAATCATCATCTGAATCGAAATAATCACGCAATATCTCTTGGTTTGTTGGTAGGTCCGCCATTTTGAAATATCAACTTTCGCTTCAGTTTCCATACATGGTAAAAACTGTCTTTATTTATAGGTACGGTGATATTATGACAGTACACATACTTTATTTTTATAGACCAATAGTATCCCTTCAATTTTATGCCTACCCCAAAGTTTTCGACGTCATAGTCTCGTTTTCATACAGTGTTAAAATAAGGAGACGTCGACGGGCGCTTGTGAGGAAATCCTTTCCAAGCATCGAGAGACACTAGTGCGGAAATAATGGCGAGGCGTCGAGAGGCGCTTGTGCAGAAATAATGGCGAGGCGTTGAGAGGCGCTAGTAAGTGGGAAAGAGTTAAATGTGTTATGCTTTCAAAGGGAACACCAAATTCTGACTGAGGAAGTCAAAACCCACCTGAATTTGTGCTTCGGCCAGTAAGGGTATCCTGAGCTGCTGGGCGAGTTTGATTCCTTATGGCTGCAAAAGCTGTGTGAAGAGAATTCTCTGTGTCTTTGTTGTTGTTTCCTGTCTTACCTGACATAAGTCTATTAGCACAGTCTTTTGTAATCTTATAACAGTTTGCTGCATTGTGTTCATCGTATTCAACATGCCGCTAATTACAATGGAGGCCAAATTAGAACTGTAATTCTCAATGATTCAGAGGCAAAATTCATTGGCGTTTGAGAACATTTAATGTTGAACTTCCGATTTTTGAAGTTTATAAGGTCTGTGTCACAATGGGTGCGTCTGTCATTAGAACACTGCTCTGGTTGGGAAGAGTCATTTTCCCGCTGTTCTTCCCCCCCCCCCCCCCTGTGATTTTGTTTGACACCTATGATACAAATTATTTATGTAATTGGAGTTTCTTAAAATTAGATATGATTTATGTACTATTTATTAAGATCATGTGCTTTTTTCCATAAAAAATTATCTTTTATGGCATTTTAAACTTTCCATGTCAAAAGAAGAAAAGTTAATACTACCCCTGCGATAAATCCTTGAACTTTTCTAGAATTGTAATAGAATATTTCTAGTACTTTTGGAATAGAACACCCTAAAATGTCCCTGATGAGTTCTATTACTCATCTTGTGCATTACTAGAACGTTAAAATATGTTAAATGAGACATTTGCTTGAACTATACCAGAATACAAAGGTTCATGAACATGAGCAGTTCTAGAACAATCAAAATCTGGGATTCTTTTGGAACAACAGAAACAGGGACTCGTTTAGAACTAAAATACCGAGAACAGGTCTGGGACTGTTCTGGTATGTTAAATGAGACATGGGATTTGCCATAATATTTAACGTTCAGGTGCTGTTCTGGAACAAAATTTATTATGTTTGTTCTTGAGCAGTTCTATAACTAAATGCATACAATTTTCTTAGAACAGATCTAGAACAGTTCAATAACTCTTTTCTAGTAAATATAATGATATATATACCATTATACTATTTATAAGTTTTGTTTAACATCAATACCAATTTCAACACATTCATTTTGTTCTTTCACAACAGGATATATATGATTCTTAAGTTTTGCTTAAAAAAAAACTTTCAAGAGCTAAAACTTTCATTTCTTTATTCAGTACACTAATCAGATGATTTACGGACCTTTCTCCGCTCCAATTTCAAGAAGTTATCAAACTTTTTTTTAAACACTTCCAAGCTGATACTACATTTTGTCATGATAGCTGTCTGCACAGCTGTTAATTTCTTGAGATCAAATCCTGGTCTCGGGGTTTCCCCCGAGTTAACAGTTTTTTACCTGTTCGAGAACAATTAAGGACTTCCTCATTTGAGAAAACTTTGTATATAAGAGTTCTTAAAATGGTAGAGATATCATTCGCTGACAAATGCAGCACACATTTCAATAAGTCATCGGATACTTCTCTTTGACTTGGAGCTTCAGGGTTGTCTGTGTGAGCTTTAAGCTTTTTCTTTAGTACATTGACCTCCTTCTCTAGATTATGTACTTTTGTCTCCAACTTTCGTACCTTCCTGAATAAAGAAATGAAATGATTTTAAGAAATGTTAACAGATGATGCAAATTTGATCTATGTTCGATGAAAAGCTATAATTTGATTTATATTAAATTAAATAAAGGAGGCCTGTCATCAAACAATAATTGATTACTCATAAAGTGTGCATTTCCATACAGGGGTGTGCAATTAAAATAAACTTTATAAGGCATCTAAATATGGTTCTTGCTTTTAACTTCTACAGTTGCATCAGACTGGAAAAAATCCTATGCCCTGGATATTGAGAGGAGGACATGAAGTTTATTTTAAGACTATGTTCACACCTTAACCAACGAGACTTTAATTAGTACTGCTTGTGCACTTTTTTCAAATAAATTTAATAAACACACTCTACTACAGCAAAACATTTTCATTACTGACTTCATACATTCCAATACAAATAAGTCTAATGGACTTTTGCGAGGAGCGCTGACTCTTAAAGTTGACGGCTTACTTTTACACTAGGACAATGTATGGAAGATATTTTACGATATAAATATTTAGCTCAACATTTAATTCAACGAAAATAACTGGTAATTTCAAAGCACAAATAAGTTGTCCTCGAAGAAAACGACAACAACCCTACCCTCAACTTCCGACCTTCACATGTTAGTGCGCCTAACACCATGTACCTATGACCAGTAGAAAGGTTTTCTTATTTATTATCAATATTGTACTTCCGTACAATGATACAGGTTTAAATGTCAAAGTAAAAGTCAGTGCTTCTCGCAAGAGTCCAATAGTAAATAACAACTAACATCTAAATACTGTGTGACCATGGCTGTATCGATTTGACTGTTACCTATGTAAAGAAGGAGAAGACGGACTACTTGATGGTCTTTTTGCTTCACTAATGTCTCCAAGAACCTGGCTCACTGTTGGCTGCAAAGGACGGTCCTTTCTTATCGCAGTGCCTCTACCTGGCATTTCTGCAAGTAATCACACTATAATTAATTCACACAGACCATAAACTGGAGATCACAGACACGGATATGTAATACATGTACATGCCTTTCCTAGAATGTTCACAAATAATACATTCAAATTGAACAAACCTTCATTACCTGTTGATGCCTCACTATCACTGAGGTCTCCAAGAATCTGGCTCACTGTTGGCTGCAAAGGACGGTCCTTTCTTGTCGCAGTGCCTCTACCTGGCATTTCTACAAGTAATCACACTACAATTGATTCATACAGACCATTATGAAACTGGAGATCACAGACAGATATATACATGTACATGCCTTTCCAAATATTTCACAAATAATACATTCAAAGGTGACAAACCTTCATTACTTGTTGATGCCTCTTTTTCACTGGGGTCTCCAGAACCCTTGCTCACTGTTGGCTGCAAAGGACGGTCCTTTCTTGTCGCAGTGCCTCTACCTGGCATTTCTACAAGTAATCGCACTACAATTAATTCACACAGATCATTATGAAACTGGAGATCACAGACACAGATATATAATACATGTACATGCCTTTCCTAGAATGTTCACAAATAATCCATTCAAATTGAACAAACCTTCATTACTCGTTGATGCCTCACTATCACTGAAGTCTCCAAGAACCTGGCTCACTGTTGGCTGCAAAGGACGGTCCTTTCTTATCGCAGTGCCTCTACCTGGCATTTCTACAAGTAATCACACTACAATTAATTCACACAGACCATTATGAAACTGGAGATCACAGACAGATATATACATGTACATGCCTTTTCAAGTATTTCACAAATAATACATTCAAATGTAACAAACCTTCATTACTTGTTGATGCCTCTTTTTCACTGCAGTCTCTAGAACCCTGGCTCACTGTTGGCTGCAAAGGACGGTCCTTTCTTGTCGCAGTGCCTCTACCTGGCATTTCTACAAGTAATCGCACTACAATTAATATATACAGATCATTATGAAACTGGAGATCACAGACAGATATATACATGTACATGCCTTTCCTAGAATTTCAAAAATACATTCAGTTATGTAACAAACCTTCATTACTTGTTGATGCCTCTTTTTCACTGGGGTCTCTAGAACCCTGGCTCACTGTTGGCTGCAAAGGACGGTCTTTTCTTGTCGCAGACCCTCTACCTGGCATTTCTACAAGTAATCACACTATAGTTCACACAGACATAAACTTGAGATCAAAGACAAATATACAATACAAGAACATGCCTTTCCTAGAATGTTCACAAATAATACATTCAGTTATGTAACAAACCTTCATTACTTGTTGATGCCTCACTTTCACTGGGGTCTCTACGACCCTTGCTCACTGTTGGCTGCAAAGGACGGTCCTTTCTTGTCGCAGTGCCTCTACCTGGCATTTCTACAAGTAATCACACTAAATTTACATCCACTGCATGTTATTTCATTTATTTGTTATGAAGACTATTGCCGTTAATCTGTCCATGCATGAACAACACTTAGCAAGCCACGTGCATAGATTTCTTGAACAATGGCTGTTTTATCAGTTATGCATACAATGACATAGACGTTTATAATACATTATATTTAACTTATTAAATTTTACTCTGAATGTTTATTTCATATAAATATAAACAATAAAATGTCTGTCTATTTTTATTAGTGCAGGAATTAACATTGCAGCTATTACAGAAAAAAAATGTATTTTTTCTGCAACAGCTGCGACATTAATTCCCATACTAACAACCAAAGAAAGCATTTTATTGTTTAAACAATTCACATAGACCATAAACTGGAGATCACAGACACAAATATATATATATGTACATGCCTTTCCTAGAATGTTAACAAATCATACATTAAAATGTAACACGCTTCAGTTCATTACTTGTTGATTCCTCACTTTCATCATCTCATACCAAATTTTTAGGATCATCTTTATAAATAATCCACGCTATAATTTACACTGAGATTTACACTTTAAAGCATAAACTTGAGATAAAGAAATCATTTACTACAAACACAAATATATGTTGTTTTTTTCTTCTAGATAAGTAAATAAAATTTCAAGAAGAAATTGTTGACATGACAAATAATACTTTATAATAAAACAAACCTTCATTACTGGTTGATGCCTCACTTTCATCATCATGCAGTTTTGGCCATATCTGTAATGAAGTGGAACCTGGCCATCCTTCATTTTTGACTTCAATGCTATCCGATCATCTGAAGTTTAAAAAAAAAGACATTAATGGCTAGGAACTGGGAAATAAATTGTTCTAACTTTTAACTATCAAACAAAACAGAAATAAACATTAGTCCTAAAATACAAGTTAATTTTAATGCAAAATGATTTTATAATTTCTGTCACTGAACGGTTCATTTGTATGTTGTTTAACGTCCCTCTCGTGAATTTTTCACTCATATGGAGACGCCACCACTTGCTGGTAGAGAGCTGCAAATTTTGTCCAATGCTTGATACTCAGGGCCATTGAGCAAAGTACAAGTCTCCATGTCCCACAGTGGGATTTGAACCCGCAACATTTTAGGATCGAGTCCTCACTTCACGACTCTAGGGCAGATGCTCTAACCACTGCACCATGCGTGCGACGTCATTGAAGGAAAATTTTTACAAGTAAATGGAATTATATTCTGATTTAGTTCTGAAATCTCAAGATTGATCAAAGAATATCATTATATGGTTTTAGACTTAAATTTAAACTTTATTATAATCATTATAATAATGTTAATCTAATTAGATAGCATATGTAGCATACTTTTCAAAAGGGGAGCCAGTCAAAGCGCCCCCTAATAAAAACATCCTGGTCCCCTAATTTTAGTCAAAGCGCCCCATGATTTTGGTCAAAACGCCCCCTAACATATTTTTATAGAAAAAATATCGCCCCCAAATATTGGTCAAAGTGCCCCCTTAAAAAGGGGCGTGCAAACCACCTCCCAACCCCTCCAGAAAAACAATTCGTCTAGCCACTCCTCTAGTCTAATAATCAGCAGATAAAGTTTTGTTATAGTACAAAACAATTTAACAGTAGGGGATGTAGATTTTTTTCATAAACTAATTTCGATGAGAAGCACCTATACACAGTTTGACCCCCTCCCCCCCCATAAAAAACAGAAAGGGTGGTGGTTGGCATATCTCTCTTTCTCAGACTCTGATACATTCATATATGTATAGAAATACAGAAAAAGTCAAAATTGTCTTCTAAATGTACGCGGAATGGGGACTACGTAGTCCCCGATGTAACTTGCATGACGACCAAAAAAAAATCAGGCACATGCAGTTTGACTTACCAGAAATTTCTGATATCCGTGCCTTGTAGGGTTTTTTCATGTAGTTTACCACTATGTACTCTCCTGGTTTGTACTCATTCACGGGTTTTCTTGGATCTTTAACGTTTTCTAGATTAATCATGCTCACAAAATGATCCTCCCAGTGGACCAGCGCGTACATCGCCATTTTTGTATTTTGACCGCGTGTTCAACTTTATATTGATGCGCATGCTCAATCGATATGAATTTTATTGATGCGCATGCTCAATCGATATGAATTTTTCATTTAGCGTGAAAAATAATCTTAATCGCTATAATGTTTGATTTAGTGTATTATTAATTGTTTTTAAAAAAGTACTTTATAAACGTTGACCAAGATGTCTGCAGTACGAAGTAAATGGCAGCAAATATCCACGAAGTTCAAATGCTGCTTTTGTGGAAAATTACTGTCATCCGAACAGTTGCAGCACTGTCATATTTGTACTTTTTTTTTTCATTCCTTATTGGGGCTTTTAAAAAAAGAAGAAGAAAAAAACATCTTAATATGCTCAGGTTACTTATCAGAGGTGTGTAATTAAAAATTCAAGTACTAGCTAGCCCATGGGCTAGTGGCAGCAATAATGTTACTAGCCCCAAGTAAGGGACCGCTTCACTCAAATATGGAGTTACCTGCATCTTCAGAACAATGAAGAGCAACCACCGCAAACTGTACATTGCATATGGAAATGTTACCATCGATGAGAGCATGGTGAAGTTCGACACCAGCTACAACTCGCTTGAGTAGTTCCTCCTCCCCTTTGCTCCAGTTGATGAGCACGTGGTTCTGCTTCAGTGCTATAGCACACTTTTTGGAAAAAAGTTAATAGTATTCATAAACCTTTGAAAGCCATACATTATGAACCTCAATGATGTGTGCCAGGTATGTATCTAATTCTTCCTGTCTCCATAGATATGCGTTTGGTGTGCACATAATGCGCTTAAAATGCCTAAATGCAGTCACAAATTCACTAATGCTGAGATTTCGAGAGAGGCGCTTGTCTGTTTTGTCTGATGTTGGTAGCTGCGTCTCGTACACAGGTATTAGTAATGCACACAAATTGATGTCATCATCTTTAAGGATTTTTTTTCTATTGTCAGGATTTACTAAGTCTATGTGCCCTACTTCTTTTGATGGGACCCCTATATTAACTGTGTTAAGCGAGCCTGTGTTTTGAATACGCCACTGAATCAAAGGTGTTGCTCCTGTGGTTCCTCCCTCTGTACCCAGGTTTGTCACTATTTTTTGGAGCGGATTCTGAGCGAAAAGCCCAACCAACCTTTAATTTCACCATGCTCTCATTGCTGGTAACATTTCCATATGGAATGTACAGTTCCTTGAATTTATTATTCATGAATGTCAGAAACCATCACATCTTCCACAATTTAAATTTGTCTGGTTGCGGTGGTTGCTCTTCATTGTTCTGAAGATGCAGGTAACTCCATATTTGAGTGAAGCGGTCCCTTGATTAGCATAACATGTCCAAGTTAGGTGCTAAATAACCATTTACTCTTCAGTTCAGTTCAGATTATTAAGGTCAAGAAACACACCTCATAGACAATATTTACAATCACACATTTTAACACATGTAATAATGAAATAAACATAAAATGTACATGGACAAAACATATAATATTTTTGATAATTTATAAATTTGTTACTCTGCCTCCAATAATCATTTTTTGTGGGTAGTCTTAAATGCGCATGGCAAAACACAGTTCAATGAATGCCTTTATGTCGTGGACATCAACAGATGTCCGTTTGGCTGTGTTGTGTTGATACAAACCAGTACAGCTATAGTCTTGACAGAGACTTCTGGTTTGCATTAAGGGATCTGTAGTATAATGGTTAAAGACTTCTATACAAAACCATAACACTACAATTCTGCAGCTATTCTATATATATAGCCAGGTGGGTTTTTTTTTTAAATAAATTTGATGATAATCAAATAATTGTCTTGATATCATCAGTGAAGATGAGATACGTAGGAAAAGTAAGTATATATGTTCAGTAATTTCTAGGAAGAATTTTTCCCTAAGATCTTCATTACATTTTTTTTTTATAAGAAATAATTAATAAATGCATGATGGGATGTCATATCTAATAGTTCAGCATTGGTTTATAAATTGCTGTAAATCTATATTATATTTGATTTTATTATTTTCTGAATTAGCTTCTTATACACTTAATTAGCAAATTAAATGATTTAGCAAAGGCTGTCTTTAGCAAATGATGCTAAATAGATACACGGCAAAATATAAAAGTGAAAGTATTAATTTAATTATCAATTTTTAGTGGTCCAAGATATCATATACAATGTATCTATATAAAAATTCCTGTGTTTGAAAAATTGCTCTAAGGATCTAATTTCAAACTAATTAACATACTAGGAGATGAAAATTTTAACGATAAAATATCGATTTTTCGATCATCATGCAGTGTATATGCCCCGTTCAGAACAAACACATACCCTGGCATAGCTAGACCAATCTTTACAACTGAGAGGTCTTAAACGCCTGGTTATTTAATCTTTCAATTAAATGAAATGGAAAAGATGTTCAAGTAAAATGATCTTTTTGAATTTTTAATAAGACTTCTTCATTTGTAAAATGTTCAAAGCCTGACACTGTAGCAGTGAAGTACTCATGATAGAATATCTTGTATGAAGAAAGACTTAAAAACTTAAAACTTGTTCATTTATCACAGACCTTTTCTCTCCTCCTCCTTTCCCATTCTTTTTATGCCCCTCTTTGAAGAAGGGAGGGCATATTGCTTTGCTGCTGTCTCTCGGTCCATTTAGTTTCCATTCATTTTCTTCACAACCGTTGCACATACTGAAATGAAATTTGGTATACAGGTTTATCAGGTAAATATCTAGGTCAAGTTCTGTTTTGGATACAATCGCACCATTTTTGACAGAGTTATGCCCCTTGGACTTAGAAAAATTCCACTTATTTGCAGTTTCCGTTCATTTTCTTTGCAGAGGTTACACATATTGAAATGAAATCTAGTATACAGATTTTTCAGCTGAATTTCTAAGTCAAGTTCTGTTTTGGGTATGATCGCACCATTTTAGACAGAGTTATGCCATGTTTAACTTAGAAAAAATCCAATTTGGGGGGAGGGGGGCATAAGTGTTTTACAAACATCTCTTGGTTTTTTTGTTGTTGTTTAAATCCATATGCATACAAGAAGAAGGACTCTTGAAAAATTCAATGAAAATGCCAGTATTTTGGATGTATAATTTGAAAGGATTTCTTTAATCTTTTCGATATGTTTTTGTGTTTTAATTTAATACATATATTCAAGTGTCCACCATGAGACAACAGGATTTTTAAAAGTGTAAATCTGCTATCTTTTAATTTAATGTGTTATTAATTGTAAATATATTGAAATTAATTGGTTTTTTTTAATTAAATAACAATTCTCTGATATAAAAGAAGCACATTGATTGATTTCAATCATTTTTGAATTTTTTGCTTATAGTGGAAATTACTATTTGTACTGTAAAAGTAAAATTTTGGGGCATTTTTTTGCAGTCAGATAAATACAGATTTTCCTATTGATTGTTTTTTAAGATTTGAAGTTAGAGGTACACAGAGGATATTCAATGTTTCAAAGTTGGACATGAAATTTATTTTACAAGACAACCAGACAATAATTGTTGCAGGATCTCAGATATTTTTTCAATATGGAAACTGATACATGTAACAAAAAAAGCAAACATCTCAATCATGACACAATTAAGTTCCATTTCCAACTACAAAACATTGAATTTTGTGTTAATTACATTTTCTTCTGTTTTCTGTTTATTGTGATAGCCAATCGCAACTTCTCGGGCCTTTCCGACTAGTGGAAAAACGACTTGAAATGTATTAGGTAGATGCCATGACAACTCCCCATTTTCACGATCTTTGAAGTAAATGCATGGAAACATTTCATCAGTGGAATATGGAGTTTAACTTTATTCAATGTAATGATATTACTTAAAATATGTACTATAAAAGGGACTTCTAACTCAATCTATCCTATATATTTGAATAAACAGGAAATGTATAAATTTTTAACATCTGGTGATCTTAATACATTCGAGGTTGTTTTTCCAACCGCGGACGGAAAGACTCGAGATGATGCGATTGTTGTGATAGCTAGGTTTAGTTAAAGTTGTTATTTTCACCATATAAATTTTTTTTTTAATATCAGTTTTCTTATTTAATTGATGTCAAGATTTCTGTTGTAAAAATTTTAAGAAGATTCTTTGTTTTGAGATATTAAAACTTGTTTTAGAACTTTGGTGTTAAATTTATAGTTATTGCATTTAGCTTTCAGTGAATTATCTTATGTTTGAAATAAATTAGTTTCATCAATAAACATTTCTAAAATTGTTGTTGTTCATGTAGCTAAAATTTTGAATACCCTCAGACCAATGACCAACAGACTTTGTCAGTTGATGCATCTTGGGTCTTCAGAGAACTTTGACCAAAAAGTAAGTCAAGACCTTTTTTTTGGACATTTCATGGATATTTTTTAGGGGGTCGACTATAGTATTTATTGTGTGAAAACTACAATAGCGAAACTCTTCATTTTTATAACATATATAACTTACATTTACTTTAGTGTTCATGCAAAGTTTGGGGGAAATCTACCATCCAGGTATTTTTGAAAATGCCAATTCTCAGCACTTTAAAGCAAATTATACAAATACTACTATAAACATTTTGTTCAAACTATAATATTTGATGCGTAATACTATATTATACAATATATGTAAGAAACACAAAATTCTACCGTCTTGTTACCAGAGGGGGCATCTCAAAATGCAAAAAATTAGCAAATTTTACTATTTTTATAGAGTATTACAAAATATGACGTACACAATGGATTCACATGAAAACGATATAAATATTGGAGATACTCTCAAATTTCTATGTTTTAAATTTCAAGAGCGTATGTTTATTACTTTTTCCTTAATAATATTTTATTATCCCTTTCTTTAAGAGCTACAGATTATCATAACGTCAAAAACACACTGCAACGACGTCAACCTACCTATCAATTGCAAAATCGGTTAAAAAATCAGTTATATCAAATTGTAATTACATTTTTATACCTATTCTTAATTTTGTGTAATTTTATTAATTAAGCAAAAAAGTTGCATTAAAACAGTAAATACGCTTCATTTTACTATGATGCGCGAAATATTGCGCAATGGAAACTATAGCCAGCCCCCTTAAGCATCTCAGGTTACCATGAACTGACCATGAGGTTGGCTTAGAATCATCAAACTTTGTCAGTTGATACATCTTAGATTTTCTGAGAGTGTCGACTAAAAAGTAGGTCACGGTGACCTTCTTTTGATAATTTAAGGGTATATTGAAGTATCTGAGGTACTTATCGGTATGATAACATGTAACTTTGCCAGTTGATGCATCTTGGGTTTTCTGAGAATGTCGACCAAAAAGTAGGTCATGTTGACTTACTTTTGAAATATGGCTATGTTTAAATATTTAAGGTACTTATTGGCTTATTTTAGATTCATCAAACTTTGTCAGTTGATGCATCTTGGGTTTTCGGAGAGCATCGACCAAAAAGGTAGGTCACAGGTCACTGTGACCTTCTTTTGATATTTTATGGCCATATTGATGTATTTCAGGTACTTAGAGGCTTAGAATCATCAGACTTGATGCATGTTGAGTCCTCAGAAAATTTCAATCAAAAAGCAGGTCATTTTGACTTAGTTATGGTTTTTTGTAGATACATGCATATTTTTATATCTTTAGTCCTAACTGGCTGAGAATCATCAAACTTTGTCAGTTGATGCATCTAGGGTCTTCAGAGAAGGTCATCAAAAGATGGTCATGGTGACCTACTTTTGGAATTTCTAGGCATTGTTTGAATATTTCTTTTAATAAGAGTCTTTAGATAATCAAACTTTGTCATTTGAGACATTTTTGGATCTTGGAGAAAGTTTACGAAAAAGTAGATCACTGTGACCTACTTTGGAAATCTCTTGGCTATATCTTTATACTGTAAATGTATTATATTTGGCTGTGTATTCTATTTAGCGCCTTTCGCGGAAAGCATCATCCTCTAAACCAAGTACATCGCTAAATGTTTTGTTTTCATATATTTATATAAAGCTCATTCAAAAAGCGCTAATTCAAATCTAGGCTAACGTTAACTTGATTAAAAATCAATTTCCACCAAATATTGTACATGCCAAATAAAATTCATTTACAGTATTTTATATACATTGTAATAAGGGCTAAGAATCATCACACTTTGTCAATTGATTATCCTAGGCTCTTACAATGTTTTAATCAAAATGTAGGTCATGATGACCTACTATTGCAATTTCAAGGCTTTATTTAGTCTTCAAATAAAAGTGATAGATTGTGCAAGTTATCATAAGAGCAATTCAAGGCCTTTTCATTTGTGATGTGAATTCCTTGTAATAAGAACTTTTCAAATATATTTTAATTTTTGACACTGTTGACCTTGACTTTAAAAGTTGAACCTAAATTTTTTTTAAGTTATCATTTCTGATAACATGATTTAAGAAGTTGGGACATTCATATTTGATAAGTGACAAGATCTTTCAAAATATGTCTGGTAGTGATTTTTGAGTCTATTATATGAACTAAATGTGCTTGAAATATGACATATACTTTTAAAAAATAAAGAATAAAACATTGAGGAAAACTTTTTGAATGAGAATATTTGACATCACTATCCTTAAAAAGATCTTCCAAATATATTATAATATTTTTCTATTTTTGACCTTGTAGGACATTATACAATGTACAGTTTTAACATTTAATTGTTATAACTTTAACCCTTACCAAAGTAAAATTATTGCAGCAATATTGCCGCTATATTGCGGCAACATTGCGGCAACACATTTTTGTCACCAGAAACAAGCTTTTTGGGTTAGTGAAATATCACCGCTAGCGGCAACAACTTCTGGTGACATTCTGGCAATACTGCCAGAAAAAATGAAATATCACCGCTAGCTGCAACAACTTCCGGTGACATTCTGGCAATACTGCCAGAAAAAAACTTTCTGGCAACATCTAGGATTACCCATGAGCCATTTGTTGAGCATGCTCAGTCATTTACTTCCTCTTTTTAAATAAAGTGGAGGGAATTCAAAGGCAAGCATGTTTTGCTTCATTACTGACTTGTATCAAGTTAATTAGAGTTGTTAATTGTGTACAGTGGGATTAGTCAAGATGAGTAGTAAGACTGCATAGTGTGGAATGACTAGAAAAAAGAATTTAAGCAGAATTATAGGAATGTGTACTCTGTTTCCATATCATCAGACTTGGTGAGTCAAAACCAATATTCTTTTTGAGATGAATGATTCAATGGAGATAAAATTGGAAAAATTATATGTGTTTCAATTAGTGCTTGTGATGCATGCATACTAGACTTGTATGTCTATATATCCTAGAGTAGCAGGAAAAGATGAATTAAAGCATGTTATTTGAAAATTAATGCAGAGTTGCTGGACATTTTCACAGTGGCATATTAATATTGTTTCTATAAACATTTTTTATGCGCCCGTCTCGATAGATCGGGGGTACATATTGTTTTTGTCCTGTCTGTTTGTTTGTAAACTTTAACCTTCACCATTACTTTTGAACCAATGAGAGATAAAGATTTCATATTTGGTATGTCTACTCCACTAATTAAGTTCTTTCAAATGACATCAAGGTCAATGACCTTGTGACCTTGACTGTGACCTATATGCTAAAAATAGCTTTTTCGAATATTCATCATAACTTAAAATTAATGAAAGATAGAGACTTTATATTTAGTATGCATAATTCACTAATTAAGCTTTTTCAAAAGACACCTGAAGGTCAATGACCTTGAGACCTTGGCTGTGACCCATATCCTTAAAATAGATTTTTTGAATCTTGGACATAAATCTTGAGCCATAAAAGATAGAGAACTTGTATTACGTATGCACCCTTCATTAATTAAGCTCTTTCAAATAACACCAAGGTCAATGACCTTGGGACCTTGACTGTGACCATATACTTAAAATAGATTTTTTGAAACTTCGACATAACTTTTGAGTCATAAAAGATGGAGAATTCATATTTGGTATGCACCCTTCACTAATTAAACTCTTTCAAGTAACACCAAGGTCAATGACAATTTGACCTTTACTGTGACCCATATGCTAAAAATAGCCATTTTGATCCTCTGCCATAAATTTTGAACTATAAGAGATAGAGACTTCATATTTAGTATGCATACTCCACTAATTAAGTTCTTTCAAATGACACCAAGATCAATGACCTTGTGACCTTGACTGTGACCCATATGCTATAAATAGCTTTTTCAAACTTTATTGCCACCAGGCGCACAGTGTTTCACAAACATATCTTGATTTTCATTATGATGATCAACATAATTTTCTATCTGTTCAAAGAATAGCAGAAGTAGCTATTTCTTATTGACCCTGTGGCTTGCTATTGTTTGTTATATTCCTCAGCACAGTTTGTTAATTGTTAGATTGATAGATCATTATTTCTATTAAATACCAATTTATATCTAACTTACATACGAAAAACGATATTGCCGCAATATTGCGGCAATAATGCCGGAAGATGTTGCCAGAAGATCAATATTTTGGTCATGATTTGCAGCAATATTGCCGCAACCCCTTTCTGGCAATATTGCCGCAAAACTAATTTACATACGAAAAACGATATAGCCGCAATATTGCGGCAATGTATTGCCAGAATGTTGCTGCAATATTGCGGCAATAAAGCCAGAAGATGTTGCCAGAAGGTCAATATTTTGGTAAGGGAAATGAAAGAAGATAAAGCATTCATAAGTGATGTGTATTTCTTGTGACAATATACTTCCATATTTACTATGATTAATATGACTCTGTGAATTTGATCGTGATGTATGACTTGTTTTGAAAAAATGTATACATGAACTTGACAAGACATTTCAGACTTGATTGTGACTTTTGATCTCCTGAACTTGGTATTTGATACAATTTTTAAGAATCTTTAGTCTTCGTATAACTTAGATAATTAAAAATGAACATTTCCAAAGTTATGTGTAATATATTCCTGGCTTAAAACATTTGGACAAATAAAAAGCAGCAGTTGAAGATTCAAGTGATGTAACTGATGGCAAGGCCAGGTGAGCGTTATTGCCAATGGGCAGTTTATATAATCACCGACTTCAACTACTATAATTTTGATTAAAATAGAGAATGAAAATGCATTTATTAGTGTATTTTATTAATTATATCTTTTTTTTTATTCGAAGAGGGAACGCTCATTTCGGACACGAATAAACTCGGAACAAGTTAACTTGTTTCATTCCCGACGCCATATTTGATTTTGTAGATGGTCGCTGATCTGTGTTTAAAAAAAACGTACTTTTTGATGTAATATAATCCTGATATCACAATGAGTGATGAACAAATTGATACTTCAGGTAATAACAATGAAATTATATTGTAGCTATGCAAGTTGTTACTACTAGAAATGAGAGATTTTTTGCACAAATACTATTGTTTACCTTCACACAGTGTAACGGCTTCTAATAGTAATAAAGACCGCATTAATTACAGCATCTTCCTCATTAGTTTTCAATGTGTTCTAGGAATAATTTTTCCTATTACCTTTGTCCTCTGTCACAAGGCGACAAAGATTTAGAGAATGCAGTTAATAAGGTGAACAATAGGCTAGTTCTTACGACAGTCTTTTGTCATGGCATGTTTTCCATGTAACTTTACAATGTAACAACATGTGTCCATTATCTCAGTAAACCTTTTAAAACTCTCAAAATTTTATTATAAAAATGAGACATTCTCATAATACAAGGACAAATTTCATTTGATATTTTAGGGCTTGCTTCTTGAGAAGAACCTATCGAATCAAAGCTTTCATAAATATATAGCTAGATAATGGCCAAACCAAACAACTTGTCCAAATTCATATCAAACAATATTTCCCCTCTAAAATTTGCATCAACAAACTTTAACTTTTTGTACATTCTGATTTTTATACACCCGTCTTAAGACGGGATGTATTATGTTACAGGCTTCAAGTCCGTCCGTCTGTCCATTTGTGTCCAGCTTGTAACTTGAATACTATTAGGCCTAGGATTATCAAACTTTGTCTAATAATACTTCTTGAGTAGCGATGTGTCGCGCACAAAAAGAAGGTCGCTCTGACCTTTAATAAAGATGCTCTGGCCAAAAATGGAAAAATCCTGTCCGGCTAGAAAACTATAAGACCTATAGCTTTCAAACTTGTCAAAAGTATACATCTAAGGTAGAAGGTGTGTCGCGGCCTATTTCAAGGTCACTACGACCTTTAATTTAAGTGAATTTTTTTAAGAAACTAAGTCTTTTGAATTTTAAATTTCTTAATCCTAAAAAATGTAAAAATATAGTTGTATCCTTATTAAAAAATTTTACATTAAGTAAAAACTTATTTTTTCATCATATACTTTACATCAATTTGTAACAAATGTTAATGTTTTGATAGAAATTCAATTAAGTTTGTCCCATGAGCATTATTATCAAGCACTGGTTAAGAAGAATTTTGATAGCAGAAATTTGCATGTAAAATTAGAGAGAAATTAATGAGTTTATTGTCAGGAGCTAACTGGCATCTCTAGATCTGATCATGCAGCAGTTATCTTAATTTATCTCTTGGGAGTTGGGCAAAAAGAAATGGCCTCATAGTTGCTTGTGTTAATTAAGAGTTCTTGATGGCTATATAGTCCAGATAAAGATCTTTCAATTGGTGTAATGTAATTAAAACAAATTGATGTTTTAGTGTATGATTAAAACTAAATTAGTATTGTATAATATAATTAAAACTGATTATACATGTTCATTGAAAAAAATTACATATAAATTTTTATATATTTGCAACAAATTGCAGTCATTTCTCACTTAGAATTTTATAGTCTAAAGAATAATTTATTTTTGAATTTTTTATTAGACTGTAGACTGTAGCATTTCCATTATTTCACTAAACATGCAGTAAACAATTTAAAGCTGCAAATTGATATTTATTAAGCTCTTACACAGCCAGTTTAGAATTATATGATGTATTATTTGTTATAATAAATTCCTACACTGTAAGTCTCTTAGAGATGTATGTTACAGTATGTACAACATTTTAAACATGATAAGAAATGGAAATTAGATCATTGAAATCTGTGTCAATCTGTTAATTAAGTTTACCTGATTTTCTTGCACCCTAACCAATTTATGATTATTGAACAATATTTGACAGGCGTATCATGCTGTGGCGGGGCACTTTATTTATAAAATGTATTAAGAAGGAAAAATAGTTCAAACTCATTATTATGCTGAACATAGCTTAATTTAACTTAAAGCAAGCTAGAATCGTTTGCCTATTTAGCTACTTTGGAAAAAGACATTTTTTTTAATGAACAGATTATTCACAATGTACTCTTGTTATGGAGGTAATTAATTTTATCAAACTGGACATTATTTGTTTAAAGGTGGGGATGGAGTAGTTAATGTACTTGATGACATTCTGGAAGGCCACACTGGGGACGATGATCTGAGTGCTGAAATTGTAGAGGAAGAAAAACCAGAGCCTGAAAAGCCTGTAGAAGGTATTGTCATCAAGGAAGATAAAGCATACATAGACTATAAAACTAATTTCATCATTTTCTTTCTTTTGTTTTCATGAAATATTGTTGCTAAATGAATAATAAGTGCAGATGTTGATTGTTGTTGATTGACTATATATTAAACAAATATCATTCTAATTATTAAGACAGAATCATTTTTATATCTTCATTTAATCAAAATGGCTCTTAATAGAACAGTGTGCTGAATTTTTCAGTAGTGAAGAAGCGCACAGGAACACCAGCTACCAGAAAAAATAAGAAAAAGGCCCAGTCTGCAGCTGCTAAACGCCTGTCAGCCCAGCGTGCTGCCGAGAAAAAGGCAAAGGCCGCAAAAGAAGAGGAGGAAAAGGGGACCACAGAGACGGAGGATCAAGAGGAGGAGAGTCAGCCTGATGAGGAGGAAAGTCCAGAGAAGGTGGTGGAGGAGCCACCAAAACAGGAGTCCCCCAAAAAGAAAGTGGTGACCAAGACCAAAGCCAAGGAGTCAGGCAAGACCAAAAGTAAGTCACCTAACTTTTTGAAGTTTAAAGCTTGGAATATTATATGTTCAAGTGTGTTAATGCTACTCAAAGCTTTAAAATGGCTTCTAAACAAATCATTACTTTCAAATCCTGATGTGAGCTATTGAAACAAGTAAAGTCAATTTAATAGAGCATTCTCTGATCTATTTTAGAACATGTTTATTCTGATATCACTTGATTTGATTGATTATGCAATGGATAGTGATAATTAATTAATTTTACACCTAAATCACTTCAGTGCATGTTATTAACTCAATTGTTATTTGTCACTTTTCATTGCGCAAATCATATTTTAGTGCACTTGTGCTTTCTGTTACCAAATTACATATGCAGTAAATGAGATTATAATATTACAATGATTTTGCAGCCAAGTCACCCAAGGTCAGCAAATCCCCAAAAAAGAAAATATCTACAGAAAATGTCTCACAGGATGAAGGTAAATTGTGATTTTTGTAAACTTTTAAGATTTATCTGTATTGTTCACATATTTAATTGTGTTCATTGAATAGAATAACTATGTTTAAATTTGTTGACATTTGTGTTGCAGAGAATGAGTCCACTGAAGGTGAGAAGACTCAGGAGGAGGGGGAGACCGAGACACGCCCCGTTCCAGAACCAATGGATGCTCAGGATTATGACACGCGCAGTGAAGCAGGTTCCAGTGATGGAAGTCTGAACAATGACGAGTCAGGAGAATCAGGTCATATTTCATTTTTGAAAACAATTTCATTTTCAAGACATTATTCTCGAGGAATTAAGTTGTGTGAGATCATGGTTTCAATATGCCATAAATGATGAAAATGACTGGTGTAGTTTAATATTAGTCTTTATGTTGTCAATTACAGATTTAGACTTGGATGAAGAGGATTCCTCTGTGCCAGAAAAAAAGAAACGCAAGACAAGAGACATCTCTCCTATTGAGTGGGATAGAAAGAGTGAAGGGAAGAGTGAGGGAGAGGAGGGAGAAGAAGAGGATGGTAAAAGTGATGATAACAAAAGCGAAAAGTCTGAGGACTCTACTGCCAGAAGTGAGTGAAGGAGATTTTGTCAGTTCTGAATTGTATTGTATTTCAAAGAAATAATCATTTGAGCAGGCCAGGAATTTGTCAATTAAAATATATTGAATTAAAAAGCAATAATTATTCTAGCATTCTGTAATTTTTTTAAAATTTTCTTTTAAAACAGAAATGAGTTCAAGGATGAAGTACATCTTTCGTGGAGCAAGATACTTTGTGATTAAAAGTAACAATCATGAAAATGTGGCACTGGCCAAAGCCAAAGGTGTTTGGTCAACACCTCCTCAGAATGAAATCCGATTAAATAATGCCTATAAGGTCAGTTACCATTATATGTAATTTATATATGTGTGTAACAATGTATCTTATAATTAAGTTAGCATTGAATCTTGTAATTTATGTTATGGTTAGTTGATACATTTCATGTTTGTTTTTTTTTCAGAGCTGTGATAATGTGATACTGATATTTTCAGTCAGAGAAAGTGGAAAGTTTCAAGGTAACATGTCAGATAATGTGAAGTATTTTCTAAGTCTGAAGCAAAAGTTGTAAAGCCGAGTCTGAAGTACTTGCAACACTGTTTGATTTATGACATTTACATATATAAATGTTGCTGTATCCTGCTAGGTTTTGCCAGAATAGCTGATGAGTCCACAAAAGACCATCCTCCAATTCGATGGGTGCTGCCTCCTGGTTTGAGTGCAAGAGCACTAAGTGGAGTTTTTAAACTTGACTGGATCAACAGGTAAATAAAGTGCAACCATTTTACAGAATAAAATCTTATACATTTAGATGATAGAAAAATTGTAACACTACAATTTTATTCATGGTTATTAGGAAGGAGCTTGCCTTCACAAAGACACAACATCTTCATAATGCGTGGAATGACAACAAGCCAGTAAAAATCGGAAGAGATGGACAGGTAAAGATCTTTAATTTTATTTCGATTCAAAGTTCGAAATGGAACAAGTTTCAATGATATTCATTTTTTCTTATCAAGTTCAAAGATAGGAAAAATCATTGTTATTTCTAGTACTGTAAACCAACTTTTATTCGCGACGACTTCATTTCGCGATTTACCAGGGGTAAACTAGTTGGCGACGATTAATTTTCGCGATCAGACCTTTTTTTATATGTTATAAATATACAGATAGACCTTAAGTTCCGGTTCGCGGCGAGAAATATTCGCGATGACGAGGCCGTCGCGAACTTCGCAAAAATTTCTCGCACGCGAATAAAAGTTGGTTTACAGTATTTGATTGTTTGAGGAAATTACTTTTTTTTAAAAAATGAACTAGTTAAGGATAAATGTCTTTTGAGATAAAAATGAATAGTGTTAAATCAGATCAAACAAATAAGTAAATTCAGATTAAGATCAAAGAAATGATAAATTCATACTTATTTTGCATTGCAGGAAGTGGAACCAAGATGTGGAGAGGCTCTGTGTAAAATGTTTCCACCCGATGAAAATGTGGATCTTTCATCCATCGCAAGAAAAGCTCGGAAATCTTCCCGCAGTGGAGGGGGACCCCAACCAATGGGAGAGAGAAGAAATCGCGGGGGTTATAGGGGGCGCCCTGACTTCATTAGGTTAGAGACATTTGGAAAATTGTGTAGTAAACTTGTAGGACATTTTGATAGGTACTTAAGATTAAAAAAAAAAATAAAACTTGCGTGGTAAGTATGCAGAGGACAGCTGACAGTTGATTTATTTTGTTTGAAGATTTTTCAGGTTTAGAGGCCCAGTTTAAAAATCTGGAACAAAATGTGGACTATTTTGTAGCATGGCTATGTGCCTCAATAGCCAACAACAAAATGGTTTTTGAACTCTTAGTGGCACTTAGCATGCTAAATGTGACTGCCACTTTAAAAAAAGGTTCTAAAGGACTAACTCCCCATTTTGTGACCCCTTCTCTATATCTGGACTAATCCACCACAATACTAGCTCCATGTTTCTCAATGGACTCACCAATTTAGCTCTGTATGGACCAGAGAAATCGGCCATTGTGTATAAATAGGGGGAAAAATGTGAATGAACAATCTTCTTTGGACTTAATATTTATTGCAGCCTTGTGTTCTAAAAATTTATGTGTGATATGAACTTTTTTCTTTGGACTAAAAAATATAATGCAGCCAGTTGTTGCTTAATATTGTGTGAATGAACTATTCGTATATGGACAATGTTGTAATCGATGTGTAAATGACTGCAGTGATAAGTATGTGAAGATGCTGGCCGAGCAATGTACGGTATGTTATCTAATCTACTTACTTACATCAAGTCCACCCAACTAAAGAAATCCAATCCAACATAAAAAAAACATCAGTCTGAGTTTTCTTCAAAAAAAAAAAATAAAACAATATGAATTTAATAAATACATATTGCAGAGAGGATAGGATAAACATTATATTAATTTAAGAGTCATTTGGCAAATCCATGAAAAACATAAGAGATTGGTGCATATATAGATGATAGATGTGTACACATGTATCACTTTAATTTCATAATTGATTTAAAGGCTAATTTAGTAAATTATGAAAGAAACATTTCAGCAGAACATAAATTAAGTATATAACAATAAATAGATGCTGCGTTTTATGATTTGAATTTTTAACTGTATTGAGAGAACGTTTCCCCAAGTTGTATATCTGTTACATATCACACTGCAGGAGACAGACATTACTTCTTGTTTTTTTTTTCTCCAAGTTGCACTGAAAGCCATGCTTATTTATTTCAATTAACTTATGAAAAACAACAATGTAGACTTTTCAGATACATGCACATAATGTTTTTCAGTTACATTTTCTATTTGCATAGGTATGAAGTGTATATTATATGTATTCATTGATGTTTTTTCCTCTTCTTGAAACAAAGAATTTGAAAACATCCTTCATATACTGTAGAAGTACTTTTTTCCGCGTGGTATTAATTTATGCTATGTACGCGGTTACAAATTTTCCGCGGAAATTTGTCCAAGCGTACTTAATATAATTGTAAGGCATTTAGTGACAGTCTAGGAAATCTGCGTAATTTTCTAACCGCGGATTAAACTGAAATTGAGATTCCGCGGAATTATGATCCCGTGGAAAAAAGTACATCTACAGTAATCTGACAAGGAATATACTTATATTAAAGTTTACATGAAAGGTAAAGTTAAAACTGTGTGAAATTTAAGGGACTGTGTATGATTAATTACCGGTACCCTAGGATACAGATAGAAATTAAGATTGACAGTCTTGTGGGATGAAAGCTGTTGGACTTGATGTAAGCAACCATTGTAAATTCTTTGTACAGCTAAATGTACCTTGTCTTATTGTGATCAAGCACTGAAACAAATGTGGTTGTTGTAATGTTGAATATAGGCATAGACCATACAGCAGAGAGGATTTCTATGACGATAGGAGAAAGAGAAGCCGTGACGAGATGCAACATGGAAGAGGTAAGGCCATCTTCAAAGCAATGTTTGTTTGCTCTCTCCCAACTCAGGATTAGAAAGAATGGGTTTAGAATAAAATTAATTTTAAGTATTAAACAGATTTTAAAATTTCTGAGAAGAAAAATTGTAAACTTGTATGGTAGTTGATGGGATGAAATTTCAAATTGAATAAACAGAATGATCATTTCCTGAAGTATTAAAAAAGTTTTGAGTTAGGTCATTTTCATGGTTGGGAGAGGTCAAACACAGAGTTTTGGGTGGTTTTTTTTTAATGCATAAGATTATTATGTTTTAGTGTGCTGTGTTCTGAATTTTTTTTTCAAATTAAATGTGATTGATTTATGTGAATCCTATTTTACACAAATTAAGTTACACAGAAAATTGTGTTAACAACACTACAAAAAAGAGCATGTCTTTAGAGATTCTTTGAATCATTTCCAAGCTGTGAAGGAAAATAATCCAATCTTTTTTTTCATTCGTTTAACATTTATTTAAACCAACAATTAATAATTTTAGGTTTCTACAAAGATAGAAGAATGGACAGGTAAGTAAAGATGTCAAGGTCAAGAATTAATTCTGTTTAAAGTGTACAATGACAAACATAATAAAGTTCCATAAAATCTTTTGAAGTCTACATCTACAGAAATCTTATTTTAAAATTTTTCTTCAGATCACCAAGATATGGTGTTAGGAGAGAAACATTCATCAATGGGGTAAGATTGAGTTTCTTCATATTTTTGATGAGGAAAAGTTGATCATTGTGTAGCTGTCTGTAACTTATTTTGTTTTATTTGTGAATTTTAGTCCTACAGTGATTACATCAGGGAATTCACTCACAGTCGGGCACCTCCACCCCCCATGCCTCCATACGGACCACCAGTAAGTGACATATCTGTAACATACTGAATTTTAATAGATACCGGTAAGTTTTATTATGATTATTGTGAAATTTCAAATGCATAATGAAAATTTAAATGGTTGCATTTGTTCATTTTACTGATAAACATGGCCCCAGTTAATTTTCAAGATTTTTGATAAAAGTTATATTATCATCTGCCCTTACATAACTATCTTGTGAAGCGTAGTAGACCAAAAAGGTTATGAAGTTTTATAACAATGGTCATTAAACCGTTTCTAATTACAGCCCCCTGGATTTGCTATGGACCCCATGAACCCTTACAGTGGTCACTATGACCAGAGACCAAGAGAATACATGATGGCGTCCCAGGAGTACAGCATGGCCTCAATGTCCAGATCCAGAGCAGACAAACGATCTGTAAGTTTAAAGTCCAGGGGTGTTTACTGCTGATTTCTCAAACTTGCAAATGACTTATTTGTTAAAAGAGATTTGTTTGTAAAATACTATTAAAATTTTTAGTAGGAAGGCATGTGGAGACTATATACAATTTTGTTGTTTATTGTAGTACGAGAGAGATGTGGATGATTTCCTCAGAAGGACCACAGAAGGAAGTAGGCGTCGGCGACACAGTAGTGGGGATCGCGATCGCAGCCGAGAACGGGACCATCATCGACACAGAGATCGCAGATAACATCATCACTCATCTCATCTTCATCATTTGTGCAATGTACATCATCTAACATTGATTTTATAGTCATGTTTACGTCACATAATTCTTTTTTAAATACTAAAACATCCATTTGATATTTTGATATGTGATTACTTGAAGTTGTCTATTTCACCTAGCAAGTTTTTTTTTTTATTTGACAAGTGCCATACACTGAATTGCAGAATTTGTCAAAGTCCCCAATAGTAATAGTTACTGAAAAGGTTCATTACCAGTGCTTAAGTTGTACAGTATTATTAAGATTTTAAGTACATGTTAATCTGTAAAATGTTTGAGTATTGTACTTAGTGCATAAATGTACAGTGTAAATATAGAGCTTTCTTTATGCATACTTTAAAATAATTATTGACAAAAAAAGGTGTTTTTAGATTTTTGTAATGTTGTCTTTTCTATATGAAATAATTAGTTTCATATTCATTTTCATTTTAATTCACTTTAACACATTAATTTGCTGACATGTTCACTGTTCAAACCTGTGATTATTTGTGGAATCATTTGGGGCAAAGAGAGTTATCTGAATAGAAAATTGGTTGTGTGTATCTGTCTGGTATCTTTTTCACTGAGAGAGAGAGTGTTGATAACAGTTGTGAGGGTAAGGCATACTTCTACATTAGACATAAGTTTACTGTACAGTGTATTAAAGAAAGTAAATCAATTTATTTGTGAAATAAATGAATTAACTCTTGATAATTTTCTGTTATTCATATAGAAGTTGAATACTGTGGAACCTTTTGTGTGTGGGGGGGGAGGGGGTTTCAAATTACTGATTTGTGGGGGTGTAGTTTCAGGAGTTAAGGATTTGATGTTCCAGTA
Organism: Saccostrea glomerata; assembly: GCA_003671525.1. Taxonomy (NCBI): domain Eukaryota; kingdom Metazoa; phylum Mollusca; class Bivalvia; order Ostreida; family Ostreidae; genus Saccostrea; species Saccostrea glomerata. Next base: position 1,390,414 of record PRKT01000057.1, on the reverse strand, counting down.
AACATTTTTTTTTGTGGGAAAGGAAGATTTTCTTTAAATAAATGAATAACCTCAACCTGCTCTCAAAACAAAAGGATCCCACAGTATGTAGGCTTAGTAATTAGACATGTTGAATTAAACAGGAATGATGAAGGATGTTGTTCAACCATCTCCTGTGTCATGATTTGCAGTAAGAACAATTGCATCATTTTGATGCAAGACAAATTATAAAATATATTGACGGCCAATGATGGATATCCCTTGCCAAAGTGATACTACTATACACTGTATATGGATTAATTGCTTTATACTGAACTCATTTGAGAAAGCAATATTCTGGACTGAACAAAAAATGTTATGATGACAATTTACAAACCAGGAAAACATTATTATCATCAACATTTTATTGTTTTGTATATCTTAACATGATACATGTATATAACATACAAGCCAAAATAATCATTTAATCAATATGTCATGGAATATTTCAAAAAACGGTTTTAGGCCATCTTTATTAATATGTTTGCTTGTCTTCTCTCTGGGGTAAAAAAAAATTAGTAGGTAGGGGAAATTTTTTAATTAAAAAGTACGTCATGTATTTGCATATATAATAATGGAATAGTTATTTACTTCAAAATGATTTTTTTAACAACAGTTTTCTAGAGCTTAAAAAGGTTTTTGAGTAAGGATGTTTTGTATTTTTGGTCCATGGGGAAAGCACAAACAAACATTTTTAAAAGATAGCCCCTTTGCCTACAGTTGTACACTGTATTTATTACTATGTAGAACAGTCAAAATCAAACTTACTTTCCCATATCATCACAATATCATGACTTTACTTTTATGCAAGCTAAAATTATATATGGGCTACCGCAGAAAATTCCAAAACATTTAAAAAATGAAATCAATTTTCTTTAATCGTAGTATAGAGTAATACATATGTAGTTTATAAGTACACATGTAGCACCATGAGAAGATCTCTAAAAATGCTAAAATTTCTAGATAAAAAGTAAATTCTACGCTACTGTAACTAAAAACAAAATGCCTCATATCCTTTAGAAAAAGATACTTGTAACAAATGGTTTACAAATAAAATTCTAAAATTCATAGGCATCGGATCAAAATGAAAATGGGGGGGGG
>PRKT01000057.1:1362860-1388812 GCA_003671525.1 Saccostrea glomerata | reverse complement strand
AAACCAACAAAAAAAGGTAAATCCCAATTTTCAATGCCTATATTATGTATATATTTGCAAAAAAATAGGGGGGGGGGGCTTATTCCCCCCTAGCCCCCCGGTTCCGACGGCTATGCAATTGTACAAAATAAATCACATGTAAAATTTTAAAAAGGCTTTAACTTTAAAAAAAAAAAACGGGCATTAATTATCAAAAAAAAAATGTATACAAAATATACAATTATCCAGTTAATATTTACAAATTTACGAACTTTCAATTACCCGTATTGCATGCAAAAAAATGCAAAAGAATATATTTTATTTATAAATGTAATGCTAGTTACTAAAAAAAATGCTTATATTCACAAGCAAGAATAAGTCTCTTCTTTATATATATTTGGAGAACAGGAAATAGAAAGATCTCTTGTATTAAAAATAACATGTGTATATATTTCAAACACAATGAAATTCACACATACATGTACAGAGTGTGTTTTTTTCATCCATTTTAACAATCATTTCAACTTTACATGCTGAAGTTAATATAAGGATAAACAAAATTTTTCTTCCCAAATGCAATATATATAAAAAGCTACAGAAATGTATAAAGTTCTGTTAGTGTAAAGGTCCTGGGGACATTTTAAAGAGTCTAGTTTGACATAATTGAATTTTTTAATTAGATTTCAATTGAAAAGAATACAGGTATTGAAAAATAGCAATATAACCCTTCTGTGTTGGAAATAATAAGAGGCCCAGGGGCCACATCGCTCACCTGAGCAAATCAGCTAATAAAAAGCACAAATCAGATCATAACTGAAGGGGGGGCTTGAATTTTAATACTACTTGAGAATGTCTTCATATTAATACAGCATATGGCTTTGCTTTTCTTGATAAAATGATTTTCTAAAAACATTTTCTTCCTATATATAACTTCATAATAATTTGAATTTGATTCCCCATTGTTTCCGTCCCTACCCCAAAGGGCCATGATTTGAATAATTTAAATATTCAATATATGAGGATGCTTACATGTCAATATGACTAAAGAAAGCTTTTCTGTTCTTGAGATTTTTCCCTTTTATTGGCTTTATTTTCCTACACTACCCAAAAATGCTTCCATATACACTGTAAATACTAGTATCAATAATCATGGCTTTGCTATTCTTGAGGATATTTTTTAAATATATTTTAATGTAAAACTTGGATCCCCAATTGCGGCCACACCCAATCCCTAGGTGTCATGATTTGAACAAATTGGAATCTACACTACCTCTGGATGATTCCATATAAATATCACTAATCATGGCTTTGAAATACTTGAGAAGATGATTTTAAAAGATTTTCCTATCTATTCCTATATAAAACTATGATCATCCATTTTGGCCCCACCCTACTCCCGGGGTCATGATTTGAACAAATTTGAATCTACACTACCTGAGGATGATTCCACATGAGTTTCATCATTCTTGGCCCAGTGGTTCTTGAGAAGAAGATTTTTTAAAAATGCCGTTAATTTTTCACTAATTCATAATTATCTCCCCTTGGAAGAGGTTGTGGCCCTTCATTTGTACAAACTTGTATCCCCTTTACCTAAGGATACTTTGTGGAAAGTTTGGTTAGAATTGGCTCAGTGGTTCTTGAGAAGAAGATGAAAATGTGAAAAGTTTACGACGACAACAGACAAAGGACAAATTTTGATCAGAAAAGCTCAGGTGAGCTAAAAATTGTTATTGTGGTAAGATATTTAAGATATAAGATATATGGAAATTGTAAATAGTTATAATGTACATGTAATAAAATTAACCAAAACAAAAAAAGGATGGTCAGAGATCAATAAAATTAAAATTTTTTAACAACAACTCATAACCTTGCCTGTTATTGACAGTGTAATCTACACACTATTACAACAGTGTTTTAGCACAAACAAGATGTGTTTGTGAAACACAGCTATGCGCCCAGCATCAACACAGTTGTAAAAAGCTATTTTTAGCATATAGGTAACAGTCAAGGTCACAAGGTCATTGACCTTAGTGTCATTTGAAAAAGCTTAATTAGTGGAGTAAGCATATCAAATATGAAGTCTCTATCTCTCATAGTTCAAGAGTTATGGCGAAGGTTAAAGTTGACAAAAGACAGACAAACTGACAAACAAATTGGAAATAAATGTCAGACATGGTTTCTCACAGATTTATCCTGAGTATTCCTGACTATTAAAAACTATAAAATTTTGAATATATGTTTTTTTAAACAATAAATTCTTGAGTTAATATTTTATTCAATCTACCTAAAATTGATTAATTATCATTTATTGAGTAAATCACAAAGGGGAATTACTTCTCTTAAAGCAGAGAAAATATTCCTATACATATAAATCCCAATAGAAACTTTGTCTCAGAGGCCATACATTTTAGTTCAGGAAGAACTCCTTCACAACATAATAATGCCTTTGGTTGTCTGCTTAATACCTAAGACCAGAGATCTTTGCAACTTCAAAAAAAATTTCCTACAGCAGGCCTACCTTTAAAAACGTTTTTTTTTTTTTTAAATATCCTCGAAGATAAAAAAAAAAAATCATTAAAGTTGTATTCTTCCAAAAACTAACATTTTCTCTATCTCTCTTTCTCTCTCTCTTTTTGGTCAGTAACATTGAGATAAACATTTGGCTCACAGAAAATCTTACAGCCTTGTATAATGTATATATGGACACAACCTATGAATTAACTTGAAAAATTAATCTCTAATGTTACTTTTATTTTCTATAAGTCTTATATAAAAGACATTCATTTTAAATTAAATTTCTCTCTCTCTTTGATTTAATCATATACTTATTATGATACAAAATTTTGTCATTTTATTCTATATATTGACTTTTTACTGTATTTGCTCACCATACTAAATGCACTTAACAAAATTTTGCAATTAAGATATGCTGCATGCATCTTGAGATAAAAACACCACCAACTAAAAATTACACATTATTAGATAGTAATTAACTTGATCACTCCCCTCTATACAGCCTCTAACAGGTCACACACATATAAAGATACATATGTAGTTATAGAAGCTAGCACTATGTGTTAATAGCTTACACTAAGCAGCCTGCAGTTTGTCTGTCATCTGTGATAAGAAAAATATAGCTGTGTTATAAGCAGAGAGTGAACATTAATATAAAATCAATACAAGTCTGAAGGATTTTAAGATATAATGATTTAATTTTACAAAACAAAATGAGTAAATTACCTTGTATGCATACAATGAAAATTATAAAATATGTCTGGCTGATTACAAGGGGTATATAATATAATGAAGCAAAATCTGTGAACTACATGTACCTCGTAACTTTTTTATATGTCATGGTCAATATAAAGTCTTCCATAGTTCATAGTTAGAATATATGTCTAACAACAAACCATGGGGGAATCTTTTTTTCCAGGTTTTTTGTAAATACACATTAATTGATAAATTCAAACAAAAACCATAAAGTTGTGTCACAACTGTGGATATGAAAACAAAACCCTATGAGCTATATCCACCATATAAGGGAGTAAACATGTGTAAAATAAAATATACTACACAAATCTGTTTAAAACAGGGATAATACATGTACATTGCTAAACAACACCTAAAGCACCTTACTGTAAAGAACATGTGTGTAAAAGTGGGTAAAATAGGAACATTAAAAAAAGAAAAAAATAGTACAACACTTTTTTTAGTAACAATAGATTGTGTCATATATGTGAGGACTGTTTGGTCTGTGAATTGTGTCACTAAAGTGATAAGTCATATAATATTATTGCTGTTTTATTTCTCTACTTGCAAATCAAAAGAACATTTGTTGGCAAAAGAGCTCAATACCCCATGTGTACATGTACATGAAACTCAGATTCAAAGAGAGACAATTTTGATTTCTAACAAAACCAACATGATGAATATGTAACTGGTACATGTATAATTCATAAAAAAAACCAATACTGATTCATAAGAAATATATTCAGAGGGCAATGTAGGCATTGATAAGACAATTCTATTGTGTAGCAGGCATTGATAAGACATTTCTAAATGTATTTAGAGCTGGGTCTGGGGCTCCAGTTGCTTGTCGTTCTTATTTACCTCCCCGTTCTGTGCTCTGTAGCTCTCCTCCTTCCTCTTAAATGCAAACCTGGCAAAAATCATCAGAAGCAGCATCTCCACAATTAAAAGGAAGTAGTTTGACCCTATAAAAGAAAAACATAGGTGTTCAGTATTTATTAATTCAATTCATTTACAATATTTGTAGCAATCAAGAATGATTTCATAAAGTTAAGTGAACATTAAACATCAGAGGAGCTCCTTCAAATTAAAAAAAAAAAGGGGAATAACTGCCCATTAAATCAACTGTTTCATGATATCTTTATTCTCAGGACTTACTGTATGCTCTGACGGTAGAGTTGAGTATCCTGACACACTCTGGAATGTTGTACTTGGCCAGAATCTGGAAGATAAAGCCTTGGATGTTGACCACCACTATGGTCAACTGAAGGGCAGCAAATTTCTTGCCAATGTTATAGTCCTGAAGGCGATCTCTGAGGGTTCTAAATGTGATCATCATGGCCCACATAGCCACCAGACTGGACACGGCACCAATCAAATTCAGGTACAGAGAGGCAGCTGTAGGACTCATCTACAAGTACCACACGTACTGTGTAATTGCATTGTAATATTTACAAGACTTTTAATCCACTATTACACTGTGTTTATCTTTTACAATTCCTCCCCACAGGCACTAGTTTCCTGTACGTAGCACCCCTACTTAATATTTTTAGGTACCTAACTCGATTTTGGACACCCCCGCTTCAAGCTTGTATTTTATTTATATATCAATCATTAAATTACTTTAAAATGACATCGTTTGCAGCTAAATTGCTTCTAGAGACTTTTTTCTTGTCAATTAAATCATTTCAGAAGTCTCTAGTACATGTAGATCCTTTTTATTGTAATCCACTCATTTATTCCTCAAAAATATGAAATAAGTGCCTGTGTTCCTCCCATTCTATTTGATTGAGGAGGGGGCATTTTTATGGTCTTTTGTTTGTGATTGCGGGTGTGTGGCAATTTTACATTACTGTAGTCTCTTCTACGAGTAATACTTATTCCTCAATCTACCTGGTAGTTTTAATTAGACAAAAACACTTTGGTAAAACAATATAACAACATCTTTTCATTGAAACTTCAAAGGCATTTAAACAACTTACATCCTCTCCCAAAATGTAGCGTTCATCAGCCCACAGAATCATAGCTAAAATTGTAATGATTGGTCGAATTATGGCTCCCTGCAAGGTCATCAGGTTCACTTTCCTTAGGTTGTTCCTGTTTTTAAGTATAATGACACATAATTAGTGAATACAGATCGACAGGGTATACAAATATCGTTAGTAGTTTAAATAATGCTGGAATTGCTTCCATTAAGAATTCACTGCTTTGATATCAAAACATTATAATTCAATCATTTTTCTAATCTCCTCTGGATGCAATTTTTTTCTGACCTGTTGACTTTCTGCTTGTACACCCCTGGACAGCAACAACAGCAGCAGCAGGGAGGGGTTCTGAAGGACATCTGCTCCCCCTCCATCTCCTTACACACGGCCTTAAAGCCTCCCATGTAGTCCACCACCATCCTCACAAACATCAGAATACACAGGGCCATGTACCTACAACAGGGGATCAGATACACTTAACAATCAAACACTCCTCAGCTAGCACTCATTCCATACAAGTATCAAATGTTTGCTTGTTTTTGGTCCACTAAGTATATGCAAATATTATCAATGGTTGATTGAAGATTTACTGCTTGGTACACACATGAACTTAAAACAAGTTACATTTACTTGGCTCATTTATCAACATGATGTCAGTTCCTGTGTAGAAAGTTCACTATTCCACCACAATCAAATACTGTATACAGCAGCCCTGTTTTATTTTTGCCTTTTTTTGCCCTGTTCAAAGCTGGGTGAATTTAAAATGAAAATAATTCAGAGAACATAACATAATTTCTTAAACAGAACCATGACTGGGCAAATTGAAAACGGGGCAAAATTGTTCGCAAGTGCAAAAGGGCCAAAATAACACTGTATACAGTATACACGCACATTAAATACTGTACTTACCAATACAAATTTACAAAGTACCTGATTGCAGGCATACAACAGCTCAACTGTGCTATAAAATACTACCCCATCACCAACTAGTCTGAGGTGAATTTAACAACTGTGACAAGTTACAAATTATTACTTGAAGATGGTGTGTGTACGTGTACTAGTATCTGATATAAGGTTTTTAAATTACATATTTTGTGTGTACGTGTACTAGTATCTGATATAAGGTTTTTAAATTACATATTTTGATATACTATATCTCAATGAATAAATACAGAAAACCTGCAAATGCACTGTAGTGCTCATGCACTCCTTTTGCATCTGTGATTGTGACATGAGGCTATAGCTTATGTATATACATGAACTCAAAACATATATACTGGGTAAGCAGCAATATGAGGTTAAGGTCAATACCTAGTCAGTAATTTCATACTACCCCATGCTTGCTAGTCTAGGGAGCTCTGAAATCACTGCCAGATATCACAAAGCCTGTGATTAATACGATTAATAGTACAAGAACTGTATTTGAAAATGATTTCCATATGATAGAAACCATTATAATGGTGTCAGAAGCATAATATCATAAAGTGAAGTAATAAATATACCTGCAAATTATACAAAAGTTATAATAAGCAAAGCTTGCTAAGCAGACTTTTTTGTTGTAGATTGGTGTTTAATTTCTCCTAAAAAATATCTTTGCAATATTAAATATTACATTTTTTCAAAACTTGACATTTGAACTCATAATCTTTAAACACTTGTACACAACCTCTTCGCTGAATCTCTTCTGCTGGTTTTTAGAACTTCAAATAATTTTCATAGATAAAGATATCACTTTGAAAATTGAAAAAAAAAATTACTCTTGAAACTTGAATAATATTTTTTTTTCTAAATCCACCATTAAATAAAAGAACTAATTATTATGACAATTACACCAATCATCCCTTGAGAAACTTACATAGCGATCATAAGCTCTGCAATCATTGTTGTACGTGGCAAAACAAGTGACAGCATACAAGCACAAGAGACCAACTGAAAAGTATCCAACACAACAAATTACAACAATTCCATGTCTACAATGGATTAAACCAAAGTTCAAGCAGTGATAACGTTGACAATATGGGTATTTAATGTAGAAAAAACCCATCAACAAGATGGTACAGTAAAAACTGTATGATCCAACACCTGTGCAATCCATTTAACTGAGAATCCTGACCTTTTTTTCACTACTTTCCATGTTCTTTACACTGAGCAATCCTATACCCTGTACCCATTACAACATAAAATTTGTGTCCTAATGGCTAAGTGCGGGTTGGATTATACAGTTTTCCTGTACACAAGTGCAGATATTTTTTCAAAAACTAGTGCAAGCCAAAAAAAAAGGAAAGAAAGAAAACAATCAGCTTAAAATTGCTTCAGTAACTTAAGTTTCTAAAAAAGGATCCTTACCGGGTAGACACCCAGCATGATAAGAGTTTTGTTTTTGTTGATTTTTATGCCTTCTAGGTGATTATGGCCATGTATAAACCTGAATGTCTCAAAGTACAGGACCACTGTAGTTATACATATGACTGCTGCTGTTATAGTGATACCTAAAATGGCCGGCTGCTTCTCCAACTCTGTAGAAATAAAATTTAACTCGGTGAATATTCAAACAACCTAGTTACATTTTAACCATTAAGCCACTTATTGGCAGAAAAAAATCATTCATTTTAAAATTAGCAAGGGTACTTAAGTGCATCGTTAACTACATGTATTCTACTTGAGGGTATCTCAAAAGCTAATGGATAAAATCACTACTGTAACACTGGTAAAATCTTAAATCGATCTTTATGTTTATGATCATGTTAAAAAGAGAAACTGAATGGGACTATTATGAGGCACCGTTTTAATATTTTTGAGGTATTTTCTGATATCAAAAAATTATTTTTTGATATCAAAAAATAATTCTTGATATCAGAAAATGATTTTCTGATATCAAAAATTCGAATTCTTGATATCCAAAAATCATTTTCTGATATCAGATATTCGATTTTTTGATATCAAAAAAGCTTGTTTATTTTCTTATATCTAAAATTCGATTTTTTTTATATCAAAAAATAAGATTTTTTGATATCGAAAAATCATTTTCTGATATCAAAAAAGAATGAAGAATTTTTGATATCAAGAAATACATTTTCTGATACCAAAAATTCTATTTTTTGATATCAGAAAATAAAGAAGATTTTTTTATATCAAAAAATCAAATTTCTGATATCAGAAAATCATTTTTTGATATCAAGAATTTGAATTGTTGATATCAGAAAAAGATTTTTTGATATCAAAAAATGATTAGTATTTTCTGATATCACAAAAACGATTTTTTGATATCAGAAAATAAGAGCCAAGTAAAATTGCGATCGATTTAATGAATGATCCCTGTTAAGAACTTTCAGTTTCCCGCCACACAAATTGTTGCAAACTTTGTTGGGTTCTAACAAGTTTAGGGCATGTTTGGATATGTTAGGATGCCGTCGTCTTTTTTACATGCTTCTCATATGTTTAAGACCTGTCTTATTCTAAGGATGCCGTCGTTCTTTTGCACTATTTACTATATTTTAAGCATTTATTGTGCACACACAACTTAAGCACCAACTTCACCTTGAAGACCACACAACGAGTACTCGCTGGTCAGCTTTGATGTTACATCACTTTACACATTGACAAATATGCAATTGGAAAAGCTAATGGCTGCTGTTGATAGGGGTAACAGAGAAATTCTCAGTCTAAGCCCGACCTACAGCACATCTAGATTGTTGCCGATAAACAACGATTTCTTTTTGTTTTACACTTTTTAACTTTAATGTCTGGACATGTGGTTAAAGAATACACAACGTTTTCTAAACATTTGCAGTAGCCCGAACCCGATCCCCAAACAATGATAATTTTTACAAAGAACATGGATTATTTACTCGGATTTATCCCAAAAACTAATTTTAAAAAGTAATATATTTGAATTCCATGCAAATAAATATGACCAAAAATATCAAAAACAATTATTAAATTCTTCCATTAAAATATATTATTAAAAATCTGATTTAAATTAACAATTTTTAGTAGAAAGCAAATCTGGCACTGAAGTTCGGCATTTTCTACAGATCAAGGGAGTATTCATTATCTATGTGAAGATTCTTCGTCATTTTATTTTATTTTCTGATATCAAAAAATATATTTTGTGATATCAAGAAATCAATTTGAATTTCTGATATCAAAAAATCATTTTCTGATATCAAAAAATCATTTTCTGATATCAGAAAATCGTTTCTTGATATCAGAAATTTGAATATTTGATATCAGAAAATGACTTATATTTTTTGATATCAAGAATTCAAATTTTTGATATCAAAAATTACATTTTTTGATATTATAAAATCCCAAAGATTTTTTTATATCAGAAAATGATTTCTTGATATCATAAATTTGAATTCTTGATATCAAAAACAGATTTTCTGATATCAAAAATTCAAATTTTTTATATCAAAAAATCTTGTTTATTTTCTGATATCAGAAAATATATTTTCTGATATCAGAAAATGATTTTTTTGATATCAAAAAATTGAATTTCTGATATCACAAAATGATTTTTTGATATCAGGAAAATTAATACATTAAAAATATTATAACGGCACCCCATAGAGTATAAGTTTCTTCTGCACCTGTCCATCTGTCTAGCTGTCATTCTGTCTGTCTGTCTGCAATTCTTTCTCACTTGGTTTCCCACACTTTTTTTCTAAACATTTTTTAGTTAAATTAAGGTGCTCTTAAAATAACATAACAAGAACTGCTTTAACTTATAATTAAATTTATCTTTTCATTGAGCTCTGGACATTCACCCCCAACCAACACCTTCTGCCTCTCAGCATATTCTTAGCATGTACCTACCTAAAAACAGAGCAGATGACACAGGAAAGTCTTTCTGGACACAACCTGGTTCTTGAACAAGGCTGCTGTTATTCATGGTTGGTCTGTCTGTAATGTCAAAATAACTCAAATACTAAAGTTAGTGTCAAAAACCCTCGTTTCGCAAGAAGTATAATATGTATTGTCTGACATTGCTTGACTGAATAAAAAGCTACACTGCCTACCTTGCAATTTTTGTAAACAACTGGAACACTAGACCTCTGGGATATAAACTGGTTCTCCAGACAAGCGAAAGCATTACAGGGAACCAGTTAGATAACTGGGGTAAACAATATGGCGGCGAGTGGTGGACAGTTGCGACTTTTTTGTGGCGTTTCTCTTGCAGTTTTATTCTTTCTCCTTCTTCATTGTGATTATATCTGTACTTCAAAACCAACAATTGTTATAAAACAATCCATGCCGCTTACATCAGGTATAAACGAGCTCTAAACCGACTATTAAAGTATTGACAATCACTTAAACTATTAGTCCGAAAAATCTGACGTTTTTCTGGCTTTTTTTCTATGATTTGGCCATTCCAAATTTTTTCTATGTTTAGCGTCCGCGTGCGCCTTGGTTTTTGAAAACCCGTATAAGAAAAAAACACAACATCAGGAGTCCTGAAATTGATTAATTTAGTCGAAATTTTTGAATTTTGTCAATTTCTCCAAATAATTCTGTACAGTAAGTTATATTAGGTGTATTTTAAGCATTCAATCCCTTGTTTTTGCTTAAAAATAGATATATCTTCTATTAAAGCAGTTTATTTATTATCAAATCATTTGAAGGGCTTCATTTTTATGACTTTGAAGCCTTTGTTTTGGCTTGTGTGTTTTTTGCGAATAGGTAGGTGGGTTTTTGAAAGATGGGTGGACGCTAAAAAGAGAAAAAACTTGGAATAGCCTTAAATAAATAAATTTGATATTTTACATGCCAGGAAAACGTCAGAACCGGCGCCATTACGAATTAGATGCAGAACTCACGATTTATCAATGGCACAATGCTCCAAGAACTCACCAATATAGTTGAAAAGAAATTACCACTCCACATTCCGATTCAGAACTTGCAAGACTTTAAAATGCACGAAATGAAGACAAATCTCGACAGTCACATAAAATGATTTCATGGGATTATATTATTTCACAAACAAACCATAAAAACGATGTTGGTGAATACTAAAGGTATTAAACTATTGATAATATGTGAATTCAGCATTTAATTCGATTTACAAGTATCGAAAATTAACCTGAGAATGCCGCCTCTGGTTGGAGGCGGTGAATTCCCAGTTTTCATAATGGCACCGTTTCTGACGTTTTCCTGGCATGTAAAATATCAAAATCTTAAAAAAGCCAGAAAAACTTCAGATTTTTCGGACTATTAGACTTTGTGATGGGCACAGCTTTGTAACTTTGTATTTTATAGAGTTTATTCTTGCCTTTACAATGGTTAACAATACATGTACCATATTTCTGTATTAATAATTGTTTTTTTTGTTAAGATAGATGGCAGGAGAGAATGATATGAAATTCTTTCACTCACCTGGATCTTCTTCGTGTTCTGCTTATCTTCCTACTTTTTGAACACCCCAATAAATGAATTAATCACATAAAATACAGTGTATAGGTGGTTAAAAAATGTATATATAGAAACTATGTAATACATCCTTGTAGATAGAAGGATCTATCATTAAAATGATATTGTTCAACAGATCCAAGACAAAATGAAATTATTCTAACAATAATCATCATAACCTAACATTTTCAGATTATAGATTGTCACAAAGTTACTTTTTCATACATGTTCTTGTATCATAAAGAAATTGATGTCTCATTCACTTTTTGTAGATTGTACTGATAACACTGGTGCCGTTGTTGGGCATGAAGCAACATGGCCTACCTCTACTGGCTCCTGTGATAAAAATAGATGTTGGCATGGGACATTAAAGAAGTTTGTTCTAACATACAGGTATATTTTTGTGACAAGTGATATTTTTCTGGAATGAAATACTAAGAAATTGATAGAGCCCTAATACTGTCCTAAAAGGTTAAGTGGTGAATTTTATATAAAACTATACCTTTATTTTTTCTTTATTTCAGTTGCCCCTCCCTGAATACTGGTGAAAATCCAGATAATGGCAATTGTTTTGAAACATCCAATACCGGTTTGAGTTTCCCTGACTGCTGTCCAACACTTAGTTGTAATTCCTCTGTACCATTGACAACTCTGGCACCAACAGGTGAGGATACTCTCTGGTTCATTCAAAACTGTATCTCCTTAACCGTCCATTTAGATTTTTTAATTTAACTGAACCAGAGCCTAATAACAAGTATAAGTGAGTTTTTTTCTGATCAACAATCAATATAATTTTTTGTTGCCTTGTTCTTTTCCAAAACTAAGCCAATTTTGATCAGACTTGCCACAAACCATCCTTAGAAATGACAGATATGAAAGATTAGTTAAATGGAGGCACAAACAACTTATAATGACAGATAAAAAATGGGGGGATGGGTTATTTAAAAACTTTCTTTGGTATCACAATGGACCACATACATTTGCAGACATTCAGTGATGTAAAGCAAATCTGCCCATATTTTGTGGAACAAATGGTGGCCCAAATTAGAAAGTTTTGCTGTATATAAAAATTTCTAAAAATCTTACCTTAAAATAGTCTTCAGATTTGTCATAAGGACATCTTAGCCTTTTCATGCAATTCTGACTCAAATCATAATCAAGTTTTACAGGTATACTGTACATAAATATGTTTAAATCATGGAATTCAATTTGAAAAGAGCTATAAAACAGCCTTTTATTGATATGGACATATTCACTAGGAATAGAACAGAGGCCTTGGAGAGAATTGTGGCCCTGATCTCTCATTAAGGTCTTCCGTTTCAGACGGAAGACCTTATAGTGATTCTACTGTTTTTTCTTATTTTTTTTTTTCCCCAAATCTTGTCGGCAGGATTTCTCAGAGATGGCAGGATGGATTTTCCTGAAATTTTCAGGGATGATAGAAAATGAAAATACCCTGAGACATTTTTTTCATTTTTTCAAAATTCACTTCTGTTCGTCAGATATGTCCAATTTCCGCTGTTTTCAAAAATATTTAATCCGAGTGAGATCTCAGAAAAGGTAACAGATTAAAGCACCAAACTTACAGGGATGATAGATCTTGATAAGTAGGCAAATCCATTTGGGTTAAGATCGTCCGCCGTCACTTCCGGTTGTAACAGGAAGTGTTTATAAATATCAAAATTTTCAACTTTTCTTTTTTGAAATTTTTTTTACATCACATGATAGCATTTTACTTGTAGTGATGAAATATGTCAGTTTCACCGGAAACAAAAACGGCAACTTCCGGTTATGAGAGAAAAACTACAGAATTTGAGTATTTTTCTTTCCCATAAATATTTTTTATACATAAAGTATTTGGAATGATTTTTGGATATGTTATTCAGACTGCAAATGTCTACAGTAATGTCAAATATCTTTGTAAAATTCGCTTCGGGTCGCGTGATTTCCTGTCCTCAAAGTTAGAAGTTATCATAGCTAGATCTCGTAAACGGTAAGAGATTAAGACACCAAACTAATAGGGATGGTAAACCTTGATAAGTAGACAAATCCATTGAGTTTAAGATCGTCCGCCATCACTTCCGGTTGTCACAGGAAGTGATCAAATAAATCAAAATTTTCAATTTTTCTTTATGGAATCTTTCTTAGTATTACCTAATAGAATCTTATTTGTAGTTTCGAAATATGTCAGTCCCACTGGAAACAAAAACGTCAACTCCCGGTTATGAGAGAAAAACTGCATAAATTGAGTATCATACTATCCCATAAATATCTTTTATAAAAGAGTATTTAAAATGATTTTAGGACATGTTATTCAGACTGCAAATGTCTAGAGTAACCTCAAATATCTTTTTTTAAATTTACTTCCGGTCATGTGATTTCTTGTTCTCAAAATGAGAAGTTAACACTACGAGATCTTTTAACTAGCTGTTACAGATCAAGACGCTTTACTTACCATGAAGATTGTGCAACAGACGTAGGGTAAAATGCGTTCACCGTCACTTCTGGTCGTCACAGGAAGTAATTAAAACTGATTTTTATAGGTGTTATTAAGACTATAATTGTCAAAAGTAACGTCGAGAATCTTGGTAAGTTATACCTCCGGCCGTTTGTTTTCCTGTAATCGTTGTAAATATTATGTGCCTTATTTAACATAGATAAAAGCTCTTTCATACTAATGAATAGAGGAGAACGGAAGACCGTTTTTGTTGCTGTAGCAACAAGAGTTTCTAGTTTCATTTCCTTACTCTTCTTGATCATTTGATTACTTGTATTCTATAGACAACAGATTTTGAACTTACTTTGTTTGCAATGCCTGCATGTATAAATAAAATGAATGATTACTTTATTTATTTTGACAGCTTGTTATGACCTGAGCTCAGATTTTGCCTGCAGTGTTTGGTCAAACATGACCAGCGGATGTCGGAATGGGACCGATGGTTACGGAGACAGAATATACAACTACACTACCATCTTCTGTAGGAAAACCTGCGGGTAAGTGTCAGCTATTGAAAATCTGAGGGGGGGGGGGCTCTGCTTATTTACTGAAAATGTCCTTGAATAGTTACTGGAGTTTTTTTGTTTTGTTGTGCAACATGAGTTACCTGAAGAATTAATAGATGTACATTTCTGTAAAGAAATTATCACTATCAGTATGTCTCAATACATGGAAAATGCATCAGTATTAAATTGCTTATTCATAAAAGCTGAGAGGAATTTTCAAAAGAGTGTACAGTAAATTGGATTGAGTTGTTCACATATAAATTGTTTTTTAGGTCACCTGAGTAAACTCAGGTCACCTATTGCTATCCGTTTTCATCTGTTGTCGTGTGTCAACATTTGAACATTTTTAGCTTCTTCTCTGCAACCGCTCAATCAATTTCAACCAATTCCAGCATAAAGCATCTATACATGTAGGTGAAGGGGAACAAAAATTTTGAATTTCATATTGTCCGTGCCCCCTGGGTCCTGAGGGGTGGAGCCAAAACCTTAAATTAATGCAATCTTCAAATATCTTCTTCTTTACTCCAGGACATCAAGTAGTCAAACTGTTGGCACGCTTGTAATAAGCATTGTGAAATTCATGGCCCCATTGTCAGGGGTTTTAGTGCTAGGGTGGGGCTATTGATTAAACAGTGAAAATGTATTATTTGGAAATCTTCTTCTATGCTCCTGGGTATAAAATAAACCAACCAAAATATATTGTTATGATGAGCAAGAATGACTCTTTCAAAATTGTGAATTTTATGGCACCAAGGTTGGGGGTTGGGGTATATAAAAGGGCGGGGCTCTATTGATAATATAGTGAAAACACATTATTTCTTTGAAAATCTTCTTCTATACTCCTTGGCATAAAATTGAACAACCAAAATATATTGTTATGATGAGCAAGAATGGCTCTTTCAAAATTGTGAATGTTATGGCCCCAAGGTTTGGGGTTGGGGGTTGGGGTATATATAAGGGCGGGGCTCTATTGATAATATAGTGAAAATACATTATTTCTTTGAAAATCTTCTTCTATGCTCCTGTTTATTAAACAAACTAACTAAGTACATTGTTTGTTGTAATGAACAAGAATGCCTCTTCCAAAATTGTGAATTTTATGGACCCATGGTTAGGGATTCTGGCATTAGGGTGGGGCTCTATTGATTTTACAGTGAAAATACATTAATTCTTTGAAAGTCTTCTTTTCCGCTCCTGGGTTCCAAATAAACTAACTAAGCACATAGTTATGATGCATACATGCCAACTTTTGAAAATTCCCATGGGGGATTTAGCGCGTGACGTCAATTTTTAAAGCTTTAAATTTGCGACATTTTGTGGTGAAATTAAATGATTATGAATGATCTTTTTTTTTAATTTATAATATTGATATTACTTATCAATACAACTTAAGAATTAATTTAACACAAAAAATAATGTTTTTCTTTCCAAAATTGAAATATTTCTGCTAAAATAGGTGCCTCTTTCACTTAAGAAGGGGTATTTAGTTACATATGTAAACAACATTTTTTTTTTTTTACCAGAACACATAATTTAGTGAAAAATTGAAAATTTTACAACTTTTAAATCATTTTTTCAAAGGCTAAAAAATATGAGGTTTTGATACAGTAAAGTCCTGTTTCTGGAAACATTTTTGAGATTTTTTATATATAATAGAAATTCTAATTAGATATTAAATTTACAGAAATTTATACCACTTATCTAAAAAAAAATTTTTTTTTTTTTACAGTCATGAAATTTGTCAGGGTTGATGGTGCCATGTGGGTATTTCCTTAAGTCATGCACATTACTTTTGGGAGAAGGGAGGGAAAAGAAATTCTAATTGAAATACACTTGATTGTTTCATCTTAATTTTTTCATAATATTTTAATTGGCAACTTAGAAATATTTTTCATTATAGGTAGATAAAATCATCAGCAATGCTTTGTAGTTTTCTACTTTCGTTTTCAAAAAACTATCTCTTTGGATTCTGATTTTATGGTTTAATTAGTATTTTATTGTCTTTAATTTATGTTTTTGATAAAATGACTAACAGTTATCACGTTAATCTATGTGTTTCACCTTGCATACCCCTTAAAACTGACAAGATAATCCCCTATTTGCCCCAAGCTATAAGCTACTCGTACCTGGACAACTGCGTGCGTTCATGCGTGAAGTGATTTCCTGTGGCTAATTAGTAATGAACACCTGGTTAGAAAAACAATGAAACTTATCTGTGTGCATTGAATATACAAGTCTGACATTGTTATCCCGATTGTCGAAATTCAGCGGTAGGCCGGGAAACTTTTAAAATCTGAAATTTTAAGGTGATTTTTTTTTCAAATCGGGAAATTAGGGCAATTTTTCTCTCCCGATCGGGAAAGCGGGATGAAAGGGTAAAATCGGGAGGATCCCGCCTAAATGGGGAAAGTTGGCATGTATGATGATGAGCAAGAATGGCTCTTCCAAAATTGTGAATTTTATTGCCCCAGGGTTGGGGTTCTGGTCTTTGGGCAGGGTTCTATTGAATAGATTATATATTGAAAATGCATTGAATCTTTGAAAATTTTATTCCCTGCTCCTGGGTATTAAGCAGATGAACTACCTATCTAGCGATGATAAGCAAGGGCCCTTCTTCCAGAATTTCAAGGCCCCTGGATCAGCAATCTCTCACCAGAGGGCGTTTTTACGCTCCGCTCCAACACCTCTGTTGTCGTCTAAATTACAAGAATCTTGTAAATCGAAAATAAATTATAGATTCACATCAACTTGGTTAAATTTTAAAATGAAAGTAGAAATATCAACCTGTAGCACTTCTTTTGTTCTTTTAAAAAGTTGGATATATATTAAAATAGCTTAGATATATACGGCACTATTTTGTTTTGAATTTTTACACACATTTTCATTTTGAAATCAAGGAGACAAAGTTATTAAATATTTACTACCAGAGAGCTTAAAACACATAACATCATTGGCAAAACATACAAAACAATCAATGTTCATACAATTTTTGTTGAAATTTAATTATTTGACAATCCGCACTACTTTTAAGATGACAACAGAGGTGTATAAGCGGTGCGTGCCCTCTGGTGAGAGATTGCTGGATCAGGGGTACCATAGAGGAGGGGGGGGGGGGGGGGGGGGCTCTGCTTATTTACTGAAAATGAATCAATTGTTTGAAATCTGCTTCTTGGTATTAATTAAACATTTCTGATAAGCAAGGGTGTCTTTTCCAAAATTAAATTGAAATGTGTGGACCTAGGGTCAGGGGTTCATGTGTGGTAGGGGCACTACTGATTATTGCTGAATATTACTGATAAGTTGAATAGTATTTTTTGTCCCCCTATCCTGCCTATGGGTATTAAGTAACCAAACTAAGCAATTGCTAAGTGTATAGTTATGATTAGCAATGGTGCTTCTTTCTAAAGTGTGAATGCCATGGCATCTGGTTTAAAACATGAACCAAATTGAATCATTGGAAAGTTGTTGCATGATGCTCAGGTGACCTATAAGGCCCATGGGCCTCTTGTTATTGTTTTTGTCTTTCATATTAATTTCTGAGGATTTATTTCAGGTTTTGTTAGACAGTTGAACCCAGTGTGTGAGGATTATTTATTCCGTCCAGGATAAGTTGCAGTCAGAAGAAAATGCTGTTGTAAAATTGTTTTATTTACATGTATATGCATATATAAGGTACCTCTCCTTCTTACATATCCTCAAAACATTTTTTTTTGTATTTGATTGTACTTTTGTATCTTATTACATGTACTTTTTTTACATTGTGATCTTCTCTATGTTAGAGTATCAACATAGTGTCTACATACCAAAGTTTTTCTAAATCATATACTGTATACAGGGTTATTTTCGCCCCATGTTATTTTCGCCCTTTTGACCTTGTGAACGACTTTGCCCCATTTTAAATTAGCCCATTCATAGTTCTGATTAAGAAATTATGCGGTGTAATTTGAATTCGCCCCGTTTAAAATTCGCCCAATCAAGGAGAGGGTGAAAGGGGCGAAAATAAATGGGGGCGAAAATTTCCCTGTATACAGTATTTAATAGATATAATTATTTATATACCATTAATTGTATACATCAATGAATGTAAAATATTTTCATCATTTAGTGGAGGTGATTGTTTATTAGAAATACCTTTGAATTTTTCCTTTTTTGTAAAAAATTATTTCCACATAAAAGTATGGGTTTTTTTTTTTTCAATTATTAAAGTATTTTTAATGCTTCTTTTATCCATGTCTGAGATTTTATTCATTATTATAACTGTTGAGGAAAAGTTTTGTTTATTTTGTTTCTGTTTTATTTTTGGCCCTTGTTGAAAGAATTAAGGACTTGAAAGGGGAAATATTAAAGGTAAGTAGCATGAACTCTTAACAAACTGTTTCTCAACAAAATATAACAAGAGGCAGCATTGTTGGCAAGAGTAAGGGGGCAAAAATAACACAGGGCAAAAATAAGCCTGTAAAATAGAATTGCTTCATATTATTATTTTGATATGATTATATATACAAACTGTTTTTTGGGCAGGTCCCACTTTTCAAATTATGATTTTCTTGTTGTAAAGAAAAATTAAAACTATATATTATACACATATATTACTTTTACTTTATTTTTTGCTAGAGATTATTGAAAATATCTGAGATTCACAGGCCCTTGCTGAAATGTAACAAAAGCCTGTTACACGTAAATTTTGGATGGCTATGTAAAAAAAATAAATAGGATGAAAGCAGACGAGACCATGCTTTAAAAATTCTCTGTTTGCAGTCACTAACCTAAAATAGAGTTGGTAGGAGTGTTAGTAGCTGCAGAATTGTAGCTCTCCGAAAAAATATGTATATTGACAGACCAGAGAGCTACAGTGAGTGCCACCCATTGAAAAAACTATTTATTACAACTATATGGAAAATCTAAAATAAAGTAAAAAGTTTCAAACAACAATACTTTATTGGAACACATTTAACTGTTTTAATATAGTATGATTAAAAAATTTGTTAATGCAATTGAAAGTTCATGGACACTCTAGCTCAATACTTCATCTTCTGTATCCACGACTCTGTGTGGCTTTGTGAGCTTGGCTCTCCATGCTGTTCAGTCTGAAATCAAATTTTAAAATGTACATAATTTACTCATATAACTTATCAATAATAATTGTATAAGTATTTTTTGGGCATTTGCACCTAAAACAAAAATAGGTTGGAGTAAAATAATAGTACCTGATGCTGAACATATCAGTGTGGAAGTTCAGCCACTTGCTTAAATTTTCCTGTTCCTGAGATAGGACCCTCAACTTCAAAGCTATAATAAAAAAGTAATATTTATAATAAGTCGCCTGATTTAAATTAAAAAAAAACCCACTGCTTATAAGCTATTGATTAGTGTTATATATTTTTAACTTATATGGATATTGTACTTACCTAAGGGTTTCTCGGCTTCCTCGGCATCGTTCATCAGAGCTCTTAAAGCCAGTCTCATTTGCACATTCTCTGAAAATGTAATCAAAGAAAAATTAAACATATAACCCCCTTTTAATTATATTCTTTTGTGGTTGAGATAAAATATGAAATGCCACAGTAAAATGGCTAGATCTAATGCACAGAAAGTACATAGAAAATTAAAACAAAATTAACCTTCTGCAAGATCTGCCATTTTTCTTCTGAGGTCTTGCATAGCAGCGTTGAAGTGACGAACAAACTGAACACAACCAACAAACGAAACAACAAAGAGCAAAAAGGCCAGAAAGAAGAGCAGATCTTTTGCTGAGAAGAAAGACAGAGCAGCAGCAGAAGTAGTTGTAAAGCTGTAGACTCTCTCACCGAGCAACTGCAGCTCACGCTAAGAGAGAGTTAAGAAAAAGAGAATTAGAAAGTCGATAGAGATAGAATGCTAGAACATGAACACAACAAAACAAATGAACACTGAATACAAAATCCAGTAAGCAACTTACCCCTAATGTGGCACCCATCTCCCTACTTAATTGGAACACATCACAACCCAATCTGTAAACAAAATAATATGCGTTGCTATGGACGCTCCTTTGTAAAGCAATAAAAATTGACGTTGTTTTTTTTTTTGTTTTTTTTTACCAATAATAGGTTTTTAATTACTTACTTGTATATGTCTAAATTCAGGGCACGGCCTGTTGATGAAAGAAATGTGCCAAGAATGGCGGAAGATTGAATGAGCTTAGAGGTTTCCGTTTTGCGTCCTTCCTCTACAATGCGTTAAAAAGCAACTGATGCTGATTCCTAGAGCTCTCGTGCTTATATTCTTTTTAGGGAATATGCATGCTACTGATTGGCTCAATTTTGCTCGTGCTGATTGGTTCTCCAAAAGTGAGTCATCCAATGAGCGAAGAGCGCCAAAACGTTGTACTCACGTCAAAGATCGGTTTTGTGCCTCATGCTTCCCCCCCCCCCCCCCCCCCCCCACGAAATAGGATTTTCGACTTCGGGCAACTTTTAATTTTTCGTTTTTTTTTTGTTTTTTTTTGCTTGTCAACTTTTTCAGGTAAGTAAAAAAAAATTTTCTCAGGTTGGCCCCCCCCACTTCCAAAAACGATGCTACGCGCCTGCTGTTGATGAAAGAAATGTTCCAAGAATGGCAGAAGATTGAATGAGCTTAGAGGTTTCCATTTTGCGTCCTTCCTCTCCAATGCGTTAAAAGCAACTGATGCTGATTCCTAGAGCTCTCGTGCTTATATCCTTTTTAGGGAATATGCATGCTACTGATTGGCTCAGTAGAAACCGATCTTTCTTAAAATGACTCACAAATGAAACCTTGTTTACAATAGATTAATCTTTAAAGCATGCATTTTAAGTGAAATTTTAAGTAATTGTAATTTTGTAAAATTCCGCAAGATAAGTTTGCAAACTTTACACATGCCGAAAAAAAATTAGCATTAAACTTCGAAAGAAAATAGGAATTTCAGTTGAAACTCTGTAAACATTAGATTTTTTTACTCTCGACTTTATATGCCCTAATCACCACTGTAGATTAATGAATACATATCTAAATCACGTGATCATGGTCTTTGATCATTGTTCACAACTGAATTCACAAAGCAGTAACAAACAAGACCAGGCAACTTTACAGTTTACGCTGCAGACTAAATGTATAATTTAATGTGCGAAATGCTTTCCTGGACGCTCCAGATTAAAAAAAAAACGTTGAGGTAAATAAAAATGATAAATATTTTTGTGAAATAGACAATTAGTTAAGATTTTTAGATGAAAATTGGACGAACTTTGACATCCCATGACTCTCGCCATTTTCAAAATTAATGTTATTTTCAGTGGTCAATGGTTAAATCGATACAATTCAAAAATCTTGTAGACGGCAAAATTTAGTTTTCTTAAGTTCACAGATAGAATACTCGTTTGTGAGTTACTTGTTTAGTTGTATTCATTGATTGTGTATTCAAAATGTTTAAGTCCACGACTGAGCATTTCAAAACGCTGCATTGGACCCACTCGCCTCGAAAGGACAAAGAAAATCATAAGTTTTAGTGAAGAAGTTTTTCTTTATCCATACTGTTTAGGCCATGAAGTTCGATTTTTGGAAACAAAACAAATAAATTATCAATTTTCTGTTTTAAAGTATGCTGCTAAATTTTATTAATTGAAAATGTAAGAAAAAAAAGAAGAAGAAGAAAATAAAATCACCAGTATTTATCAAAATGATACAACATTTTATTTTTAAGTCTATCTCAGATACTAGCCGCACTAAGCCCCAGAAACCTGACATCTGTCCTGTTAGAATTTTTCGCTAATTAGCATCGGGATCGAAATTACGATTTCATTTAAATTTTGACATGTGGCGCGAACAACAAATTCGAATAGCGTCGTCTATAGTGAAAAACTCAGCGGCCCCTCTGACTTTGTTATACGGTTTTAGTGAGAAGGATGGACTTATTGAATTCTTGAAAAAGCACTATATGAAATAACATTTGTTTGGGTCAGTTGCATGAATTGACAGTGCAGTGTTTTCACACCAAGTATTTTTAAGCCGTGGAAAGAGGCTGCTTATAAATACATGATATATATAGCATACAGGTGAAACGGGTAACAAAATTAAATTTGCTAGTAGGATCTATCATTTAGTGAAAATGCATATAATGTTTTACTTTGAAATTTTATATAATCTTATTTACTGATTTATTTACTTCAAAATGGAAATTTTTTGCATGAATATCAGGGGCGGATACAGGATTTGTGGTTAGGGGGGGGCGTGGATAACTTTGTTGAGGCAAGGGGTCTGGGGGCCGCACCTGGGTTTTCGAGTATTCCAGAGTTAAACCAGGCACAATAATAGTGCCTATTTTTCAATTATTTTTGTTAAAATTGGCATATAGGTCCGGATGTTTGAATAATAATTGTATTGAATGTTTTTCAATTCTCATTGTAGTGTAACACATACCACTATAAAAACGATTTACTTACTTATTACTTACTAATAGTGGTATTGGTTAGTGATGTACCAAAGTACGACGTGTTTAATGCTATAGTCATATCATACTTTGAATGGTGGGGGCCCAGGGGGCGCAGCCCCCGGAAGCTTCTGGATTTTTGTGTAATTTTAGAGTAAATTAAACCAGGCAGAATAACAGTGATTTGATTAGTTTTGTACCAAAATATGGCACACTAAATATTACTCACATCATATTTTGAAAATTTTAGGGGGGGCGTGCGCCCCCCACGCCCCCCCCTTAAATCCGCCAGTGAATATATAAACCACGAAACCCAGTATAGAAATTGTTAAATTATTATGGTACTAGGGTAGGTGCACTAGATAGGCCCAGGTTGAGGTTAACTTCGCCTAGTTCATGTATTGAAAATGCAAAATATTTTTTCTGTTGGAAACCAAACCAAGCTGTCAATTTGTTGGCATGATTAGGGGACGACCATTTGATTCTGAGGGGGGGGGGGCCTGGCAGATTTTGGAAATAAATAATCTGTCCCTTAAAATGTTGAAAATAAATAATCTGTCCTCCACTACAGAGAAAATAAATAATCTGACCTTGACTTCTGATAATTAAATATTGTAAAAATACCTTTTTTATTTACGTGCAATTTAGTCTCAAAAGTATTCAATTCAAATTTTTTTTGGCTCGCTTCGCTCGCCATTTTAGAACCAAATAGTATTTAAAATCAGATTACCAGACTGGATACTTAAGTCAGTTTATCAACATGACAATGTGCACTTAATTAGTAGGTGTGATGAATACCTTTATATACAAACCAATTCTTATACACCACAAAAGATAAATTTTCTTGTCGAATAATTATACTTTCTAGATAAATTTAAACAAAATATACACTGGCGGATTTAAGGGGGACGTACATGTGTACGACGCCAGGCCCTCCCTTCAAATTTCAAAGTATGATACGAATAATAATAATAATGCCATACTTTGGGACAATACCAATATTTTTGTGCCTAGTTTTACTCTTAAAATACACAAAAACCCAAGAGCTTCAGGGGGCTTCGCCCCCTGGGCCCTTTTCATTCAAAGTATGATATGACTTAATAATGTCATACTTTGGTACACATCTAACCAATTCCTACAAAAGTTTTACTCTTATACATGTATACTTGTGTTGAAAAACCCAAGAGCTCCAGGTGGCTTTGCTCCCTGAACTTACTTCATTCAAAGTACAGTATGACCAGTATTAATTATGTCATACTTTGGTTCATACTAACCAATACCACTATAATAGTGCCTTGTTTTACTCTTAAAATACACGAAACCCCAAGAGCTTCGGGGGAATACTCCCTTGGCCTCCACCAGGGCTTCGCCCAGGACCCACTGGGGCCCATACAGCGGCCCCAGACCTCTTGCCTAAACAAAGTTATACCTGTCCCCTCCCCAAATCCTGTATCCGAATATGGTATATAAATGATTAGTCTTTCAGAATCAATTGATCAAGGTACGGTAAGACATAGAAGAAAATAAATAATCTGTCCTTGATAATCTTTAAAATAAATAATCTGTCCTCGACAGGCATGAAAATAAATAATCCGTCTCAAAAAAATTTGCCAGCCCCCCCCCCCCCTCAGGATCAAATGGTCGTCCCCTTATTATAGCACGTACAGTCTAACCATGGCTGAAATTATAAAATTCCTAAGCCAATGGTTTTGGCTTCAGAGTGGGGCTAAGGGGTCAGGAGAATACATGCACTATGCCTTGTAAAATTATCTTACACTTTCACACAAAGCATTCAACAGGTCTAGGGGGTCTCTGTTTTCGGAGGATATAATTTATCCTCTTAAAAAATGGATTATTGTGTTTTCACCACCTATGAAACTTTTCCAAATTAACAGCAGTTAACTCTTAACTGAATCACAGGAGTTCGCGTACCTATCAATTTTGCCGAAATTTTCATTAAATAAAAAAAATACGTAATACGTATAATAATAACATGTTATTATTATAGGTATTACGTATCTTTTTTTTTTTTACCGAAAATTTCGGCAAAATTGATAGGTACGCGAACTCCTGTGATTCAATAAATAACATAAACATTATTAGAAATTATTTATAAACCATACTGTAATATCTCAGCAATTTATAGCATTCTTACATCTTGCACTTTTTTAGGTCACCTGAGTCACTCAGTTGACCTATTGCTATCTGTTTTCGCCCGTGGCCCTGTATTGTGTGTTAACATTTGAACATACTAGTATTCAGTTTCTTCTCTGAAACCACTGAACCAATTTCAACCAAATTTGATATAGAGCATCTATGGGTAAAGGGGAACAAAAATTGTGAATTTTATGGTCCCTGCCCGCCTGGGGGGTGGGGCAAAAACCACTAAAATTAGTGCAATCTTTAAAAATCTTCTTCTTTACTTCTGGATATCAAGCAGTCAAACTGTTAGTATGATTGTAATCAGCATTCAGTCCTCTACCAAAATTGTGAAATTCCTGGCCCCAGGGTCAGGGGTTCTAGTACTAGGGCGGGGCTAAATAGGTTATATAGTGAAAATGCATTATTTCTTTGAAATTCTTCTTTTCTGCTCCTGGGAATTAAATAAACTAACCAAGTGCATAGTTGAGTTGGTAATGACTGCCTCTTTCAAAATTGTGATTTTTATGGCCCCAGGGCAAGGGGTTTTAGTGCTAGGGCGGGGCTATATAGATTATATAGTGAAAATGCAAAAATTCTTTGAACGTCTTCTTTTCTGTTTGTGGGCATTGAATAAACTAACAAAGTGCATAGCTATGTTGAATAAGACTGCCTCTTCTAAAATTGTGAATCTAATAGCCCTAGGGTCAGGGGTTCTAGTGGCAGGGCGGGGCTATATAGATTATATAGTGAAAATGCAAAAATTCTTT
>PRKT01000057.1:1347375-1358524 GCA_003671525.1 Saccostrea glomerata | reverse complement strand
CAACAGAAGAAGACGAGATGACGAGTCCATTTCCCATCTCTATACAGCAGCCAACATGAAGGAACATCACCAGGAGCTACAGCAACGGCCAAGGAAGCTTATATGGAAGTATTTTTGATTTATTTCTCTCTCTCTCTCTTCATTCTCCTACCCCCTCCTGACTCTAACAAAACTTAATTTTTTTATGTAATTGTATTGTATTGATTGTTTTCACATGAATTTCTGTAATTTGTTGCATTGTTTTGAATTTTTACTAATTCTTCTGTCAGTTTTATATTTTCAGGGTTTCAGAAGAGGAACAACGATGGAGGAGCAAGGTCGACCAACAGAAGAAGACGAGATGACAAGTCCATTTCCCATCTCTATACAGCAGCCAACATGAAGGAACATCGCCAGGAGCTACAGCAACAGCCAAGGAAGCTTATATGGAAGTATTTTTGATTTATTTCTCTCTCTCTCTCTCTCTCTCCATTCTCCTACCCCCTCCTGACTCTAACAAAACTAACATTTCTATGTAATTGTATTGTATTGATTGTTTTCACTTGAATTTCTGTAATTTGTTGCATTGTTTTGAATTTTTACTAATTCTTCTGTCAGTTTTGTATTTTCAGGGTTTCAGAAGAGGAACAACGATGGAGCAGCAAGGTCGACCAACAGAAGAAGACGAGATGACGAGTCCATTTCCCATACAGCAGCCAACATGAAGGAACATCACCAGGAGCTACAGCAACAGCCAAGGAAGCTTACATGGAAGTATTATTGATATATTTCTCTTTCTCTCTCTTCATTCTCCTACCCCCTTCTAACTCAAACAAAACTAACATTTTTATGTAATTGTATTGTATTGATTGTTTTCACTTGAATTTCTGTAATTTGTTGCATTGTTTTGAATTTTTACTAATTCTTCTGTCAGTTTTGTATTTTCAGGGTTTCATAAGAGGAACAACGATGGAGGAGCAAGGTCGACCAACAGAAGAAGACGAGATGACAAGTCCATTTCCCATCTCTATACAGCAGCCAACATGAAGGAACATCGCCAGGAGCTACAGCAACAGCCAAGGAAGCTTATATGGAAGTATTTCTTCTCCTACCCCCTCCTGACTCTAAAAAAACTAACATTTTTATGTAATTGTATTGTATTGATTGTTTTCACTTGAATTTCTGTAATTTGTTGCATTGTTTTGAATTTTTACTAATTCTTCTGTCAGTTTTATATTTTCAGGGTTTCAGAAGAGGAACAACGATGGAGGAGCAAGGTCGACCAACAGAAGAAGACGAGATGACGAGTCCATTTCCCATCTCTATACAGCAGCCAACATGAAGGAACATCACCAGGAGCTACAGCAACAGCCAAGCAAGCTTATATGGAAGTATTTTTGCTTGATTTCTCTCTCTCTCTCTTCATTCTCCTACCCCCTCCTGACTCTAACAAAACTAACATTTTTTATGTAATTGTATTGTATTGATTGTTTTCACATGAATTTCTGTAATTTGTTGCATTGTTTTGAATTTTTACTAATTCTCCTGTCAGTTTTATATTTTCAGGGTTTCAGAAGAGGAACAACGATGGAGTATTTTTGATTTATTTCTCTCTCTCATTTCTTTCTCTTACCCCCTCTTGACTTCAACAGAACTAACCATCTCCTTCTCTTTCCCTGATTTTTCTCTTCCTGAATTTACTGTTATTGTTTTCTAAACGATTTTTTAGCCAATTTTTCTTTACTGATTATTTTCACTTGAATCTATTTAATTTGTTGCTTTGTTTTTAATTTTGTTAATAATCTTCTGTTAGTTTTATATTATCAGGGGCTCAAAAGGGGAACAAAGATTGGCGAGCAAGTTGTCTGGAGTGGCTGTCTCTTCATCATTGGAGATGGTAGAATGAAGAGTTGGAGAAAGCTGGACATATTGGATTGGAACAGCATGCCAACAACGCTGGATTGGAGGTATTTCTTAGCCATTTAAGAAGAGGTAAGATTGTTTCATTATTAGTTTGGCACTCCTACTTAGTACTAACATTTCCGAGAGCTGCCTTTGGGGATCTACGTGATTCGTGTTTCCGGGTCCCGGCGGTTGTTTGCGGTGGCTATCTATGTGATTCATGTTTCCTGGTCCCGTCGGTTGCTTGCGGTGGCTTTCTTTGTGATTCGTGTTTCTGGGTCCAGTCAGTTGTTTGCGGTGTCTATCTTTGTGATTCTGTCTCCGGGTCCCAGCGGTTGTTTGCGGTGGCTATCATAGACAGTTATTTTGGAGTGTTTCCTGCTTCAGTCGAAAGGTAGGAGGATTATTGTAGTAGTAAGTAGCCATTCTAAAGGTAAGAGGATTATTATAGTAGTAAGTAGCCTTACTAAAGGTAAGAGGATTATTGTAGTTGTATGTGGCCTTACTAAATGTAAGAGGATTATTGTAGTTGTGAGTGGCCTTACTAAAAGTAAGAGGATTATTGTAGTTGTTAGTGGCCTCACTAAAGGTAAGGGGATTATTGTAGTAGTAAGTAGCCTTACTAAAGGTAAGAGGATTATTGTAGTAGTAAGTAGCCTTACTAAAGGTAAGAGGATTATTGTAGTTGTTAGTAGCCTTACTAAAGGTAAGAGGATTATTGTAGTTGTAAGTGGCCTTACTAAATGTAAGAGGATTATTGTAGTTGTGAGTGGCCTTACTAAAGGTAAGAGGATTATTGTAGTTGTTAGTGGCCTTACTAAAGGTAAGGGGATTATTGTAGTTGTAAGTAGCCTTACTAAAGGTAAGAGGGTTATTGTAGTTGTAAGTAGCCTTACTTAAGGTAAGAGGATTATTGTAGTTGTAAGTAGCCTTACTAAAGGTAAGAGGATTATTGTAGTTGTAAGTAGCCTTACTAAAGGTAAGAAGATTATTGTAGTTGTCAGTAGCCTTACTAAAGGTAAGAGGATTATTGTAGTTGTAAGTAGCCTTACTAAAGGTAAGAAGATTATTGTAGTTGTAAGTAGCCTTACTAAAGGTAAGAGGATTATTGTAGTTGTAAGTAGCCTTACTTAAGGTAAGAGGATTATTGTAGTTGTAAGTAGCCTTACTAAAGGTAAGAGGATTATTGTAGTTGTTAGTAGCCTTACTAAAGGTAAGAGGATTATTGTAGTTGTAAGTTGCCTTACTAAAGGTAAGAGGATTGTAAGTAGCCTAACTAAAGGTAAGAGGATTATTGATTATTGTAGTTGTTAGTAGCCTTACAAAGGTGTTTCTTAGTGATAGGTTTAGTTTGTGTAGTGTTTCCAGTAGATGCAGTTTTGTTGTAGCTAGGTTAAGTTAGTTAGTAAGCTCTAGTTTCTAGTTTTACAAATTAGAGTTCTTTAGGAGTGTAGGTCATTATTGTGATTAAGGTGTTTGTTAGTTAGTGCTTGTGGTGGATAGGTTTGCAAAATTAACACCCTAACAAGTACGAGGGGCGATCAGAAAATAATGCAAGTAATGTTATTCAATAGATATTCTTTATAAATGACCAAAACTGATGTCACGCACGGGTAGATACATTCATTACCTGTGTCTGTCTAAAATTTCATTTCCTTTTATCCACTATTTCAAAAGGTACATACAAAAAAAGAAGGGGTAGTCGTACACACTGACCATTTTCTCCCAGTAATATGAAATTTACACTGAAGGCTGAAATAAGAACCTATATAAAAGTGAGAGGCATTCTTGATATACTTGCAAAAATCATTTTGAATGAAATTTGTCAGATTTATGGAGATTCATCAGATTCGTTAAGCACAGTTTGTCGTTGGTTGATAAAGATTAAGAATGGCGTTGACGTCCTTAACGAACAGAGCGACCAAAGACAGCTGTTACTGATGGAACTGTAGCTGCAGTTTAGAAAATGGTAGAGGAAGATAGTAGATATACACTTAAAAATATTGCTAGTGTTGTTGGTATCTCATCAGCAAAGGTACATGAAATTTTGGCCAAGCACCTCAACCTACGTAAAGTATGGATACCACATCTCTTGACACCAGAACAAAAGACAACATGTTTGAAATTTGCTAGAAAACTGTTAAAAATCTATAAAAAAACTGTGACAAGAGAAAATTTGCTGACTTGCTAATAGGTGATGAAACTTGAATTCATTTTAAAAATTTGGGCTGCAAAGAAAAATGAACAATATGATGTGGGTAAAAAAGAATAGCGAACGTCCTATCATTGCAAATAGTTATCAGAGTGCAAAGAAAATTTTATATGCTATTTTCTTTTATTCTAGTTGCCCAAATTCCAACTCTGCAAGGTAGAGGTATCTTTTTATAAATTTTTACAATTTTTACAAAAACAGTGTACTGAAAAAAATTAAGAAAGTACTGGTTTATGAAAAGAAAAGACCAAAGACAGGCTTGAAGAACCTAAAGCTCATTCATGACAATGCTCTAGCTCATAAGCTGTTCAAAGTTTTTGAAGGATGAAAAGGTTGTTCAGCTCCCGCATCCCCCGTATAGTCCCACCTAAGTCCTTGTGACTTTTTCCTATTTCCTAGACTGAAACAACGTTGGAACGTTGTTTTACTTTGCGCAGTGCAGTTGGTAGTGCTGTTTATTAGTGCTTAGACAGTATTACATGTACAAGGAAAGAATACCTCTGGGCTTTCAAATCATGGGTATGCAGATTGCAAAAGTGTGTGAATGTAATAGGGGTTATTTTGAAGGATTAAACTAGTTTACATTTTGATACATATTGTTGTCATTATTTTATAGATATACTTGCTGAATTTTCTGATCGTCCCTCGTAACAAGCTACTAAAATTACTAACAGTCTGCTAAATGTTGTGTGACGCGTCTAGTGTGTTGGTGTTAGTGTCTGTGTGCTTGTCACCTCACGCTTTCAGCCATCACCGCTGGCTAGCAGTAATGTGAAATGGAAGGCACTTTTATGTCTTCCCCTGCCAGTACATAGCCTCTCCACAACAAGTCCTATGCAATGCCTCCACGTGGAAGCAGATGGATACTGGGCAGCTATTGGTCCCAGGCTAAGTTTGCAAGGGCGCACGGGAAGATGGGTCTCCAAAGTTTTTGCAAGCACCTTATCTAGGAGAGAAAATTGATCACAACCCCAATTTAGTATAAGACTCAATTGATTTCAGTGGTAACTGGTAATAGGAATGAAGCTTTGTCCATAGTCTGTCTTTGTCATCTTTGTGAAAACTCACATTTTCATCTTCATCGTGCCAAAATCAACCAAACATGGCAGAGTATCCTTGAGTAAATGGGATTCTAGTATATTCAAATGAAGCCCCATGTCCTCTTCTAAGGGAAGATTATTACAAATGAGTGAAAAATTAATGACATCTTTTAAAAATCTTCTTTTGAAGATCAACTGGAACAGGAAAGGTGACACTCGTGTGGAATCATTTTCAGGTAGTGTACATTCAAATTTATTTAAATCTAGACCCCCATATTAGGGTGGTGCTAGAATGGGGGATCAAAAGTGTACATTGGGAAAATTTTTAAGAGACACTGTGACACACAAAGGGGAAAATGGACAACGGTAGAATTTTTGCATGACCCTTGTCAATTTTTTTTTTTCAATTCCTGAAAGAATTTGGTTTCAGGAAATTACAAAATTAAACTAAAAACTAAAAAATCTATTTTTATGTAAAAAAAAATATAAGTAAAATAATTTCAGTATGCCCCAATACATTGCACTAAAAGATTGCTTTACTTCTTTCCTCGTATAAAAAGCTATATGCAGCAGCCAACATGGCCCAAAGTAGTAAGCAACAAGTTTCTCTGTTATATGAAGTTTTTCAATTGATAGGAAATGAGAGTGTTTCCCTTTTGATGTCTCTATTTTCTCTTTTTAAGCAGAAGAAAGTTAAGGCTGACCAGGATCCTGAAGTGAGGTTGAGTCCCTCTCTTATTAAACTGCATTCATGAGCAGAAAGCACAAGAAGATTCAAACTTTACTTCATGTATAATTTCCTGACTTTTTGCTTGACAATTGATATTGGCATCCCTTCCCCACCCTAATTTTCCCTGTAATTCTTATTCCAAACTTATTGTCTTATTTGATAACTGATTTTCCAGCTAATAATGTTGTAATGATTATGTTTACTTAAAATTCTTCTATTATTATATTGCATTGAATTATTAAGTACTAAAATTCTCTCCCTTGTATATTTTCAAGGACTTTGACACAGGAGAAGGGGAGGGGGAGACCAGGACTGACCAAGAAATGAAGAAGAGTCCACTGCCAAGCTTTGTCCAGCAGCCAATATCTGATTAAGGAGTGAGTAAAAAGCTTTTTTGGCAATTTTCAAATTTTGCTTTTACTTGTAATTCAGGTTTGTTCAAATCATGGATCCAAGAGGATTTACTTCTCTTGCAAAACAGCAAGACCATTGTTTAACTTAGTTGCAATAACACTGAAGCATTCCAAGGTTGTATTGGTTTAATTAGGTTACATCATGATCCTTTGGGGCTAGGGTTGGCAAAAATAGGAATTAAAGATCTTTTCTTCTGATAACAAGGTTAAGGTGACTCAGGTGAACATTTTGGCACAAGGGCCTCTTGTTCATTTGTAATGATCTTTGGGTTTTCTTTGTTAACAGGCAGAAGGTGAGACTGACCTCAATCTGTCAACAAGACTGTGGAGATGGAGGACTAACTACTGTCTATCCTTAAATTGATGGTAAGACAGTTTTCAAGCTCTAGGCCTTTCATTATGTAAATTAGATTTTAAAGCATCTCTCATTTCTTGAATTTCTTATGTCCTTTTTATTAATAGGCAGGGGGGTTATGCTGGCATTGATCCCATTTCTAAGAGAGTTAGAACAGCTCGCCATGATTCTGTGAGAGTCCAAAGATATCAACTAGAACCTGAAAATAAAGGTAAGACACAAGCTCTTCAAACTCCTACTCTTTGAAAATTTGTTAGCTCTCTCATTTATTAAAATATTAATATTTTTGGTTGACCCCTTATAATTTGTTTCTTTACAGACAGACTACCATCAATATTGTCTTTATAATAGCAGACAAATAAGCTTCAACATTAGTCCCTAGAGTAAGGCTTGGACTGCAGCCTGATGTAGTCTGAATGAAGAAACTAAAAAGTCAGGACTCAGAGGAACTGCTTTCAACCTTTTCTTCAAATTGGACACATTAGATAGCTAAACTTGGAGAATCAAATGGACATTGCTCAGCATACATTATTGTTGACAATATGATGGACACCTTAAACAGATAACTTACAAAAATTAAGATATTATAACAATGTTTGATTTTTAGTTATTTACAATGCCATGGAAATTAATTCAAAGAATCCAATGGACTATGCCATTTATACTGTTGTTAACAAAGTGATGGACTCACATAACTGCTTAACTTACAAAATTTAATAGACAGTGCTGAGTACGAAGTGATGGACACACTAAATAGTTAAACTCACAGAATTCGATGGACTGTGCTTAGTATGTTTAAGGTCTTCTAAGATTCATTTTTTTCTTTCACTAGTTTTTCCTGATAAGCATGACAATTGATGCACTAATGTAAAGAATAGATGTTCTTTCTCATTGTTATGTATGCCAGACCTGGGGTAATAGTAATGTGTAATGGTAATGCATTGTAATCATTACATTTTTTCAAAGTAATGGAATGTAATGTGTAATGGATCCATCTTTCAATTACAAGTAATTGTAATGTAATGCATTACTTTAAGAAAATGTCAGTAATGAGCAATTACTTTTCAATTACATTTTGTATATTAGTCTCTTTATTTTTGAATCCGAAACAAATAAATATCACTGAGAGGTTATCTGTTTTATTAATAGTGTTACTAGAATCTTAAAATTAAAATCTTATATCCTACAATTAAAAAAAAAAATTATTCAGTGGTAATTGATGAACATACTAGATAATTGTTTTAATAGAAAACTTCTTGACAAGACAATTGTGAAATCAATTGAAAAGAGCCAGAGAAAGAAAAAAAATTAAAAACATCAGGTTTTAAAGAAAGATATGTATGCCTAATGATGTATTCTCAATTTAATTTTATGCTTAACATTGAAATAAACTATTTTATAGTCATGCAATTAAATGTGTTGAGAAAGGGGGGCTGAGATACTAAATTTAAGGATTTATCCCCCTTTTGCTCGGAAATCTCTCATATTAATTTTCTCCCTTCAACTTTGTGGGGAGATGGAGGGGTTAAGTTCTTTACGTGATTTTTTAAAAATATATATCAATGTATGGATTTTAATGAGGGAAAAATGAGAGGAAGCTGCCTTAAAATGATCGATTTAAATTATTTTAGTACATGTATATTACTTTTTAACAGTAAAAGATAGGTTAAGAAAAGGTTATGCACCCCTTTCAAAATTATTTGCTTATGATTACGTCATACATAAAATTAAAAAACCCAGGTCTATATTTAGTCATTTTTATTCTTGATCATTCCTTTAGTCTGTTTCACCAAGAGACTATACTTAACCAAACTTGCATGGCTGATACATCAAGGGATGAACATTCTCAAACTTGCTTCTGTTGGATTTGAATTACATTTCCTTGATGAGCAACTAGTTTGAAGTTTTTGGAAAGATCTTCTCCCAAGTAACCGCAAGCCGTATGAGATCAAAATTGCTATACATTTTGCATTTTGGGATATGGAATTGTGGAATATTGAAAAGGGAAATATTCAAAGTATACAAATAGCATGAATTCTGTAACAAAACTGTGTCTCAAGAAAATATATCAAAGGGCCGAATTGTTGGTAATAGTAAGGGACAAAAATAACACAGGGCAAAAATAAGCTTGAAAAATAGTATTGCTTCATAATGTTTTGATATTACGAATATATAGAAACTGTTTTTGGGCAGGTCCCACTTTTCAAATTATTATTTTCTTTTTGTAAAGAAATAAATTAATACCATAAATTATACACGTATATTACTCTTACTTTATTTTTTGTTCGAGATTATTGAAAATATCTGAAATGTTATAAAAGCCTGTAATAAGTTTATTTGAAATCAGCTAAGGCCATCGTCTGAAATTCTTTGTTTGCAGTAACTAGCTTAACTTATTTAGAGTGTGTAGGTATGTAAGGTACTGTTTCTTTTTGGGAAAAAAAATATATTTTACTTTTAACAATATCATGTATATATGTATAACAATATCATACATAATAGAGATTTTCAAAGGTTTTTAAGTGTAAAAAAGATTCGCTAACTATAAGCAACTGATTGGTAAAAATAAAAAATGAAACAGTTTCAATATTCTGGATGCTTGAAACTTGCAAAAATCATCTCAGAAAGTGACTGAAAAAACGTTTGGTCGTGTGTTCTAAGTGGGCAAGTAAGCAACTGCGAAGAAATGATTAAAAAAAATATTTCCCATTAGAAGATCATGTGCCCTTCGTTTGAACAAAAATACTTACCTACGGATACTCTGTGGCGTCTGTGCCAATGAAGTTTGAAGATTTAATTACGTCAAAGAAAAAATAATCTCAATCAATAGGCCAGTTTTGATTTCTCGTTCGCGCAGGGTCCATTCGCCCAGATTTTATATAGAATATAATATAGGCCTAATGAATTTCTTTTTACATTTTTGGTACATTCGAAATAATAATGACTGATTGTGCATATGTCACATAGGGTCATACTAAATACATGCTCTATCAAAGACCTGACAGGCTGTTTGGAAAGGTACGGGGGGTTGACCTCTGCCATGGTTGATAGTTGAATGTTGAATTTTCATCTTCCATCTTCCATCTTCTTATAGATCATTTTTTGAGATCAAAGGGAGATTCTTCAAAGGTAAAACCTTCAGGATCCGCTGCTCAGTTCTATAATTAAGGGATCTATTAACGTCTCAGTCCCTTACATAGCCCAATTCGTAAAAACAACACAGGTGTATCCCCCCAATTAACATTGATATTAGTAATTAATTAATTAACTATAGTGCAAACACTAAATCATTAATAAATGCATTAGAATCAAATCAAAAATTAATTAAGACGAAATAGACATTGTTCCTGGTTTGAGAAAAAATAACCCAAGTTTGTAAAGGAAATAAAAATATATGTTAATCTTTATTTCAAATAAGTTAATATATATAAGTATAAGTATACATAATATAATATATAAGTATTGGGCGAAACTTTTATAGGGCGAACAAGATTTTGGGCGAAGAAATTTTTGGGCGAACGGACCCTGCGCGAACGGACTCCCGCGAACAGGTAGATCGGGCGAACGAACCTGTTGCCTCCTGCGATAGAGGCGCGAAAAGTATCCATTTCAGCATGGAGGTGGGACAGTTTGATTATGTATACAAATGTGCATAAATAAATGAACGATGTCTATGGTTTTTAAAATTTATTTAATGTTATAGAAAGATAAAGATGCTAGTCAGTGATGCATTTTATGATTTTATCAA
The DNA here is from genome assembly GCA_003671525.1 of Saccostrea glomerata. NCBI lineage: Eukaryota > Metazoa > Mollusca > Bivalvia > Ostreida > Ostreidae > Saccostrea > Saccostrea glomerata. Next base: position 1,348,145 of record PRKT01000057.1, on the reverse strand, counting down.
GCTCAACTGTGTATATTTATAAAACTACTTTCAACTAGTGCTAATTGTAACGGGGACCGTTACAGATGTTCCCCAAACGCTCCCCAACTCCCTTTTGGTGCCATATTCCCTGTAAGCTTCATTAAATAGGACAAAATCTATGCATTTGAGACTTTAACAACGCCAAGTTCATTCAAATTTTAGCATTGCACGCGTGCGCATGTGAATGCATGTGCGTAATGACCATATCTTGTCTACACAATCTATACATTTTAATATACTAAATATTAAAGTGTTAATCCAAAAGTATTTAAAAATACGCTCATTCAAGTGTATTTTTGATTTAACTCATTTCACGTGCACGCACGTGCATACATGAGCATGATGTCCATATCTTCTTGTAGACGTCCATTACATCTCTCTATGTTCTAAATCCCACTCCGTTTGGTTGAAAACCAAAGCAGTTATAGCTGTTTAAAGTTTCAGCCAATCAGATTACAGTGCAAGTACACGCACGTGTATGCATGTGCATGGCGACCATATCATGTTGTAGAAGTTCATTATATCTATCTATGTTACAAATCCCATCCTGTTTGGTTGAAAACCAAGGGAGTAATAGCTATTTAAAGTTTAAGCCAATCAGATTGCAGCGCACGTGCAGGCACGTGGTTTTATGACAAATGCTATATATCATGTTGTAGGATATATTAATGCATGGCTATGTTCAAAATTTCATAGGATTTCGTCGAAAAACAAGAAAGATATAGAGACTTTAGTTTCAGCCAATCAGA
>PRKT01000057.1:1299351-1343046 GCA_003671525.1 Saccostrea glomerata | reverse complement strand
GGCCCGCTTCAGATTTTCAAATATTAATATCTAGAGTTCAGATTAACCAATAATCAAACAACTTATATAGTAAGCATCAATAGAAAGGTCTCTATTAATATTCCAAAAATAAATTAAAAATATTGAAAAACAAAAAAGTTAGAAAATACAATTTTTTTAATTCGTTTCTCCTAACGACAGGAAGTAACGACGACGAACGAAAAGTCGCGTCCTGGATGGTATATATCACGATCTATAATCCCTGAAAGTTTCACATTGATATCTTTTACCGTTCTTGAGATTAACCACAGACAAAATGTCATTTAAAATTCAGAAAATGTCCCGTAACTTGGCACCAGAAGCGAATTTTCAAAAAATCTCTCGGAAAAAATAACTTCAGATAATAACACATAATTTCTGTAAATTTCATGAAAATCCATGCAGTAGTCTTTGAGAAATCGCGTGCACAAAATTCGGTGTACGGAAAAATAATAATAATAATAATAAGAAACAATAGAATCACTATAAGGTCTTCCGTGAAGACGGAAGACCTTAATAAGAAACAGAGTAAAAACAATATGTTCCCCAACTTCGTTTGGGGAACATAATTATAGGGTACTTGAAAACGAAATAAACGTCGTGGTCTTCATAAAAGTAAAAGATTTTCTTGATTGTACAAACATTCTCTAAAAAGTTAATGGGTTTTTTGAAGTTATCATAAGGTAAAAAATCAATGTTTCATTTAAATTGCCGACATGTAATGATCAGATTCATGTTTACCGTATTTATTAGAGGTCCATATATCTCTTTCTTCGTCTAAAAAATCTCATATCCACTGAATTTTCTTTTTTGTTCCTATTTTTTTGCTTTAAAAAATGATACCTTTACTTTAATTCGATTGTTCTCGAGTTGAACAGTGCATTCTTACAATTATATAGTTACAATAAACCACGTTTATCGATGATGCGATATATTCAATAATAAATATCTGTCCCACCTGTTTGTTTACGCGGCAAACAAACTCCCCTCCTCAACGAAAGAGCGCACCAAGGGAGCTAATCTCGAAACTTGCGTATTCAACGACTCAGGTGAGCTAAAAAAAAGTTTTTCACATGACTGAATACATGTATTGGTAGCTTCCGGTAGTAAAGCATTTCAAATTACAAACTTTAGCTTTTTATAATCGGGGACAAGTCAACATATTTCCCCTCTGAAGTTGACAATGATAATGATAATACATCAGTTTAAACACTTTCACGTGGATCAAGTTCACGCCCAGACTTATCTGTAATCAGCGATAAATGTTTGACTGTTAATTTATATTGACCTTTTAGTTTGAGTTTCATATTCATAATCATTAGTTTACTATTATTAAACATTGTGTCAACTTTTAATTAAAAGATTCAGGAAGTTTTTAAATATAAACCTTTTATTTGATGATGCAACATCGTAAATGATTTTTCTCTACCGATTGAAAAAAAAACATGCTTGTAATCTTGTAAAAATGGAAGACGTGCAAAATCCTGCATTAATTTCCACTACAGTAAGTAAATAGTTAAATTTCATGCAAAAATACACAGTATTTCAGATAATCAATAAATATTACATGTAAAATTCTTGAAGCTGATTATTGAGATGCATTAGATACACTGTATTATGCAGTTAATACATTTATGTACGTGATCTCGTTTTATGCGCTAGCCAACAGATTTGCTAAAAAGGTTAAGTCACGCGATACTTTGCAAAGGAAGTTGAATGTCTTGGCAAATATCACATCGGCTTGTTTACACTCGATCGTCAATTTCACCCGTCGAGCTGTACTTGCATTTGAATTGGTCTGTCTTTAGATATTGATCGAACTCATCACTATCAATTTCGAACACATCCTTTAGTTCTTGAGATGATAACACGTAGTCGTTTATCTCAGGAGGCTGGGTTTGGTGCTCCGTTTCCTGACCCACCGGTGACACAGTTCCAGATTCCGACCAGTTGGTCAAACATTGTTCGTCTGAGTACATGTGTACTCCTGTCTGAGCACCTTGACACCCCATAGGGAAGACAAAGCCGTGAAAATTACTCTGATAGGGTGGAGTTTCAGGAAACCCAAGACGAATCGCGGATGGTTCTGCACTTGAATGGCCAAAGCCAGACCCCACTTGCTCAGCAGTATAGTTTAATTGGGGGATCAAAGAGAGTGGCACATGTCTTTGGGGCACTTCTGGACTTGCAGGGGGCGTTAAGTTGGTAGCTTTTGACACACATTCAGTTTCCACTTGTTTGCTTATGTAAGGCAACGACGTCTCGTCAAGGGAACCTTTGAACTTGGACTTTTTCCGGCGCGGACGATACTTGTAGTTTGGATATTTTTTCATGTGTTGCTCCCGTAACTCATCAGCTTGTTCGGTGTAGTATTTCTTTTCTGATGAACCTAGAGTTCGCCATTTTTGACCTATAAAGTAAACCAACACATATGCTTATGCAAATATTTGAATTGTAATAACAAGATTTGCAACGTTATGAAAGTATTTACCCCAGTTACGCAATTCACAGAATATAATTAAGTTGAAAAACACTTGTGATTTACTTTAAACAAAATCATAAACATATATGAATGCAGTTGCTTTGAAAAAAAAACCAAGATGTGTTCATGAAACGATTTGATTATGAAACACTGATGAACCCGTATATGGCAGCCTATACGAAAGCTAAAGTTAATCAATCAAGTTAAACTTTGAGGTCAAGGTTGAGAAAACAAGAAGGCTGTTTCCTAAGAAAAGACTGGTTTCAGTGAACAAACCTGTGAAACCTGCAAGCCCAGGAACAAATCAACCCTTCAAAGGTTATGGCCAAGGTTAAAAGTGGGGGGTCAAACTCCAAGGAAAGGTCAAAGAGTCAAAATCAATGATACCCAGTGAAATGACATACATGAAAGGCCGAGCACACCTGTTCAAAATTAATGGTCAAGATAAAGGTTTTTTTTTAAAGTCAAACTCCAAGGTTAAGATCAAATTGTCAAAATACCTGGTAGTTGTTATCTCAAGGAAGGAATTGTCACACGAAATACACCTGTGAAATATGAAATCCCTAAAGTTATTGTTCAAAAGTTAAGGTCAAGGTCAAAAGTTAAAAAAAATGCTCCCAAAAAGGCCTTGTCACAATAAATGCATATCTTTAGTATGAAAGCCTTTGCCAATTGTACAAAAATTATTGCAATGGATCAATTTCAAAGTCATGTCAAGAGGTTAAATATACTAGTATATCAATATTTATACCCAAAGGAAGGTCTTGTCACAAGAAACACACATTGAAATATTAATGCCAAAGTGATGGACAATGTTAAAGTATTTGCGGACAGACATACAGACGGACGGACATAACAAAAAACTATATTCCCTCAATTCTTCGACTACGGGGGCATAAAAAGGAGGAAGTAGAAATACTGCATTTGACGTAGGAGATTAAACTCGATTAATTCCATCAATAGAAATATTGCATTTAACAAGAGGGATAATGATTTAATTGCAATTTATCGAAATATTGCATTGGCAAGAAGTGTAAGGATTTTATTGTATTTTATTGAAATATTGCATTTGTCGAGAGGAATAAGGATTTGATGATATTTTAGTGAAATACTGCATATAACAAGAGGGATAAGGATTTTTTTTTTACTTATACAGGGAGGGTAATAATGAATCGTCAAAATATTGTCATACGAGGGGAAAAAATCGGCTTGTTTTTATTTACTAGTATTTCAATGATACATGTGACTTTAAAATGGATGAAAATGCATTAGACTTTTTTCAATTATCTTATCAACGAATTACCACGATATGAGGCAAATAAAAAGGGGTAAGTTCAGTCCCCTTTAAAAAACTTTCTTAAACTTCTGAATTTCATAACAATCTGAGAAAAAATTGTTTATAAAGAACATCACGACGGAAAAGTGTATTGCAATGTTTATTAGCATAATAAATATTATTGTGGATCGTTACCACCTATTACAGGCAAGTCTTTACCCTTTAGATCTGATTAAAATTTATTACATCCACTAGAAAAACTTTTTCGATGATGTAATAATGTTCATGAAGAAAAAAATTGATTTATTGAATTTGATCAGTAAAATATACTGCTGTTTCGCAGACTTTGATAGCATGTGGCAAGTTCAAATCCTTAAGAAACCTTTTCTCCAAAAGTATTTTTGAATCGTTTACTTGATTTATATTGCTGTACCGCACCAAAAGCACAGAAATAAAGAATAATGGAATTTACATCAAACTCAAAGAAAAATTCAAAATAGGCCTTCAAATTAGAAATGATCAAACATCTTAATAATCTGCTTTGAATCGAATTCCTTCCTTTAAGATTTAATATAAAATATTCAAAACTATTAAAATTTTAATCAAATCTGCAGCCACTTACCGAGCATTTTACTGAGATCGGCATTGTGAACCTCAGGGTTTTTCGCTGCCAGTTTCTTCCTCTCCGTTTTCGCCCAGACCATAAAGGCGTTCATAGGGCGGCGTATGCGCTCCTCCCCCCGCGCGCCGTGGGGCGGGCTTGGCAAGTACAGTGCATATGGGCAAGGGTTCGTCCTCGAAAAAAATTCTGCAAATGACGGTAATTTAGCAATATCCTTTACGTCCTCCATTTTTTGTAACTCCTTCACAAGCAAGAGTATGTTAAGCAAATTGAAACAGGATGAAAGTTTTTTGTATTTATAAACACTTCGATATTGTGTATGTCACTTAAAATAGATCAGAAAGTTATGAGCGAGAAATATGTCAATCAAATTGCTATCTTATCACAAAATCAATGGCAAAGGGCAGTAAAAGTGAAACATATGACTATCCTCATACCCGGCAAAACCACAGAGATACAAAATCCAATTCGGTCGTTTGAACCGATCTTATCAACGTTATTTAAAAATTATGATTAACTAATTATAATTATAACTATAATTAACTAATGATGTCTTGCAATCATTGTGTTTTTTAATAAATGATGCACTGTCAATATATTGTCCTTTCTGACTTTTATTTCAGAAAATAAACTCTGTAATATATGTGACTACTGCAGATTTTATTTATTAAAATATAATCTGTCAGAAAGCACAATATTCATGCACATACTCGTATTTCTTGCTTTTTTGTTATGTAATTTCTCACAAATGTGTTTATTAAAATAAATTGAATAATCTTTTTTTTAATTAATAAAAAGGGCCACTTGTATTCAATTCACGTCGGGACATGTACACTTATCAGTATTTTTGTATGAATGTGCCACTAAGACATATTTTACCCTAGCTGCAATAATGTAGCCCTCTCCGATATTTTTATCTGATATTTTGTGGAGAGGCCTCTCCAAAAAAAATCGGAGAGGGCTAAAGATAGTACCATTTCCCCTGTCATATGATTCAATTTTTACATGTATTGTTAAAAAAATGTAACACTGATTTCATTTATTTATCTTAAGTATTATATGAGCATTAAATTTTCTTTGTCTTATAGGCCTCTAACACTAAGCTGTATTTGTCACTGTTGGGGAGGGGGGAGGGGGGGGCTGTGTACAGTTAAACATGCTTATAATGAACTGGCCAGCACTTGAAAATAAATTATTTTCGTTCCCCTTGGCTTTAACGAGACCGAGTCTAATAATTTTTGCTCTACCGATTTTGATAATTTTTTGATAATTAATTTTTACTGTTATATTTATTATTTTAAGATTTAAAAATCGAATGTTTACCGTCCCAATTTCTTAGGGGGCATCTCAAAGGTTGTCAAATTTTACTGTTGGACGCTATGGGTATCTGTTGTTGGAAAAGCGTCAAATTATTATGTTTTTACCATATTTATTGTATTTCTGCCCTAGAGATTTCTTTTTCATTCACGTAGATGAAAGTTATTGTAAAAAGTCACAAAATTGTGAAATTTCAAAAAGTTACCATCTAGTTTGGTCTAGGAATTTTAAATTACTAAGTTGATCTTTTCAAAGCCCAATTCCTCTAAAAATTGCCATATTACGGTATAAATGCATATCAGTGCAGAAGAATTGTCGGCACATATGATTTTTCTGGTAAAAATAGCAATGTTTAGATTGATAGTATGTTTCTTTGGATGTTCTCTCATCAGTTTTTAATATAATATCCATGGACGTCTTGAACATACAAGCGAGTCATGCGTCTTTCTTCAGTGTCTTGCATTGCTTACAAAATCCGAAAATGACGACTTCGTTAGAGCCATTTCAGCGATTTTTCCAAATTACTGTCGTAAAATCACATTTTCAGACCAGTAGGGGTTACAGATAAGTTAATTTTGTATTAAAATGAAAATATTTAATATAGTGAAACTAAACAGATATATATATAAAAAAGACGTCTATGACGAGGATAAAACCCCCCACCCCTGGTTCTTCGTTATAAGTGTATTTTACTGTATACACATTGAAGATCATGTTTATTTTCGTCCTCCTTGTTTGTTAATATAATGCGAATGTATGTTTCTGTCTAACTTTCTTTTATATCTGAAGTACTTGGAATTAAAGCAAATCGAGGAATTCGACTTATCCCTCATTAATTTCAATCAACAGAGCATCTATAATGCAATAATGAACAGGAAACAAAAAACTGATGGAATTTAGACAAAATAATGATTCCACAATAATTGACTCTGGAGTAGTAGAATATCATGCCTTGTTAAAGAATAGAGCACAAGTTGTTCAAAGACATCTCGTTTCACTGGAGAGCATGTGTTGGCTCACTCTGTGGAAAAAACAACAACTTGATTATTATTGACAGACTTCTGGTATATATAGCAAGGTATTCAAAGTAGCTCCATGATGAGCCTGGAAAAGTGAAAACAAATGTAATAACCACGGCACGCTTGTACTGTCATGCAGCGAACTGAATAGGATAAATTGTATGATCCTCTACAGTGCAGATCCAATTTCTGCACGTGCGCGCGCTCCGTATTGTTTCAGCAGCCACCGTGTGGGTGCCGCTCTTGCTGGACTTTTTACTTCCTGAACAGGTGAGTGACCAGTATATTTTGATTATAATGTAAAAACATATATAACAAACTGAGTCAAAGGCCCTCTGACCAATGCGTATTATTTCTTTTGAGACTTAACGATAAACAATTTTCTTGGAATTGGTAATTATAAATGCTCCCTATACATATAGGTTGAGTAATTGTTGAGAAATTTGCAATTATCATTAAAATTTAAATTATTAAATCTAGAAATGTTATACTTTCTAGATACCAAATTAGAAATGACATTGAAGCGAGAATTTCGTCACAACTGGCAGACAACCAATCTTTTGTTTTATTATGCAGAACACAATGAGTTGTATTTCTGTCGCTACCCACCTACAGTATCTTTGTTGCAATTAGCGTTTTGTAGATCTTATTTTTGACGTCAGAGCAGTTGACGTATAATCGAGAAAATTAAGAGCGATGCATTTTTTTTTTATGGTGGCGTCTGCTGATGCGATGAAAAATGTTTGCATCAACATTCTAATTGTATGGAGTAAATACCTGTTCCTCGATAAATATGTATACTAGCCTTCAGAACTGATCAACCTTGACTGTAATATATATATATATACTGACCGACGTAAGCATTGAACTATCTTCTCATGTGTGCGTGGGTGCCATCAAAGACTTCAGACACCCTTAAACTTCGAAAACACAATGCTACTGAACTAAGTATTGGTAGGTGGTTGCCAACTTCAGCTTTTAAATATTTGCACTTGTAAACTATGAACTTTGCGGACTTGGGGGGAAAACAAAGGATCTACAAAATCAACCAAATGATAAATAATATTTGTTTAAACTGTTGTTCACTTTGAGTAATTGGAAAAGATGCAAACTTCATGCTTCGCTTCTATTTACAGATTGCTATTTCTTTATAGTCAAGCCCAAGGCAAATTCTAAATGAAAGCAAGCAAATTCAGAACCTTGTTTCCCGCTTTTGGGTCTTACTGGTTGGGATGCAATGATCTTTGACACATTGTAACGGTCTTTGATTTTAAAAGAAAAAAAACAAATTCAAGATCACTTTATGGTCGAGGTAAAGAAATTTCAAGAACTACATTTGGAGAAGTCTTGTCACACGTCTTTCACCATCGTGATAAGTAAAGACGAGATTACCCGTGGGTTTCCGACGATGGTCATTCACATGTAGATATAAAAGCCTTTTCCCTTCAGGTGCAAAAACCACGACAAAAGTTAACGTTCGCAAAGGTCAAAGTCATAAGGTATAAAATAGAAATAGCTCATTAGAAAAGGTCATGCACAAGATAACGCACATGTAGATTATACATGTCCGACATCTTTAAAGTTCAAAATTATTACATGAAGGTCAAACTTCAAGGTCATTGTTCATAATGATTATGGAAAGAGTAAGATCATAACTTTCAGGTTTTATCACAGGATTAGTTTAAACAAAAATAAAATCCTGTCACTTCAGTTGCAAAAGTTCTGGTCAAGAGGATACCGGTAAAAGTAAGTCTCTAGTCAAATCTTGTTAAAAAGCCTTAAAGGTAAAAAAATTTAGGAAATGTATTGACATGCGTAATGCACACGTAAAATATTACAGCATAGTCTCTTTTATGCAAAACAAACGGTCAAAGTTAAAATATTTGATAAGAAATTTAAACCCCAAGGTCATGAGGTCAAAAATCAAAAACTACCGGAAAGAGTCTTTTTACAGGTAATGCGCATTTTAAATATTGTTATCTTTACCCATTCAAAAGTTACGACCAAGGTCACAGAGTCTGCAATAGAAATTCACGAGTAGGTCAAACTTTAAAATCAACTTGTCAGAAATCATAAATCACATTATTTTGGCTAAGAACTGTTCTACAAGTAGAAACTAATCATTATCTTTTTTTCAGGTTTACGGAATCATGTCATCTGGTCCGTTAAAGATATGCGTCTGTGGTGGCGGCAGCAACGCACACCTTGTGGCCGCCTTCTCTGCGTCCAATCCTGACACAGAAACACGCATTCTGGACCTAAACGAGGAAGAGGCAACAAAATGGGAAAATCTTGTCGACAAGAAGGAGATGGTATTAAGCATTAACGAAGACAATGGAACTAAGAGAGAAGTGAAAGCTAAACCAAGAATGGTGACGAGTAATCCCAAGGAGGCTCTCAACGGATGTGACCTCATCATCCTTACAACGTCAGCGATGGACCATGGTAAATATCTACAGGCAATAGAACCATTAGCAAGCAAGAACACCGTCATCGTGGGACTACCGGGTAAACCTGGATTTGAATACCTATGTTACAACATATTAGGAAGCAAAGCCGATCTGTGTACTTTTTTGTCCTTTGAGGAACCGTCATGGACATCTAAAATTATAGAATTCGGTAATCATGTAGAGGCACTCGGTGCGATGCAGGTTTTGGTAGGCTCAATTGTTCGCGGAAGAGGAATTTGCAGACGACCACCTCTTATGTGTCTACAAATGATACACGGTAGTAAGCCGCTATTTCGCCCTTCCAAGCATTTTCTAGAGGTCACACTAATGCCAAATACGTTCCTTTGCCCAGTAATTATGCATGGACAATGGAACAAATGGGATGGGAAACCGCTGTCCGAAGCACCACTCTTTTATCAAGGAATGAGCAAAGAAACTGCTGAAATATTGAATACTTGCAGCCAAGAATGCTTGGAAGTGTCGCGAGCAATTACAACGTCCGAGAAGGTCAAAGTTGATTTGACTAGTGTACAAGATTTGTATCAGTGGTGCTTGGAAAGATTCAAGGGAGACATTAGCAACAATGCTGATTTGCAAAGTACTATAACTACCAATAAGCAATTTGCTGATGTCAGACACACGATGAAGGAAGCAGACGGTGGTCTCGTGCCAGACTTTGGACGTCTGGTGGAGGATTTAGAGGCAGGATTAGTGGTCATCAAGGGGATTGCGCTTATAATGGAAGTGTCTACTCCCCAAACTGATGAACTGATCAAGTGGTGCCAGGAGAAAATGGGCAAGGAGTATTTAGTGAATGGAGAATTAACAGGAAGTGACGTAGCAACATCTAGATGTCCTCAAAGATTTGGACTTTGTACAGTAGAGGCATTAGTGAATGGAAAAGTTGAGGAAGTTGAGGAACAATAATTTAAAGAATCATAGAATACGAATTTATAAAGATATTTTTATACATCATTCCATAAATCAAAACCTTATTAACCCGAACAATATCATTTTGCCATTTTCAAAAACAGAGACAGGTCTGTCTGATCCGTATAAATAACTTTTCTTGAAATTGTAACAACTTGTATAATGCAGACTTCATGTTAACCTCATCTGCATTTTCTGTAATTCCTCTGTCCAAATCTGTTCATGGTTGAAGTAAAGCAGACATTTTACAGTATTCACGAGTCGAGTCAAGAAACTAGTATTCAGAAATATCTACTAATCTTCATAATTGTATAACACGTGTTCCCAGTTTAGGAATCGTAGATGAAACGTCAAACGACCTTGAGATGTACATTATCATCAAGGTAATCAAAGACGTGAGTAAACATTGTGTCTACATCTTATATAACTCACCAACTGTTTGTCAGTACTTGTACAGATTATCAGACAGGAAACAAATATCAACGTCTTCTACACGTTTTCATCTTTTGCATGCACGTTACTGAACTTTTCCCGCATCATTAAACTGTGATGTGAAAACTGAATATGGTCTGTATGTGTTACATTTCAAATACTTTCAAAGATTAAATGGTAAAATAAACTCAAGAATACATGCAGTTCAGACTTCAGATGTGGACATGCGTGATTGCGGTCCTGTAATTCCTAAAACAAGTTCAGCTGTTGAATCAAGAGAGCTTTTTCTGTTGTCCGTCACACTCAAAACGTTGTAGATATTGCAGTAAACTTTACACATTTTCAGAGCCATTGGGTCAATTTCAAGCAAACTTGGCACGGGGTATCTTTGAGTTTTAAGGAGTACAATTTTTTTTTCACTGAAGGACCAAAGGGGGAGGGGGGTCATAACAAGGGGATTAAAGTTCAACATAGGATTTTGTATATAGGAAAAATCCGTAAAATTTACATCAAAGCCATGATTATTCATATTAATCCACAATGAAGGATCAAAGTTTTACAGAGGAATATTTAGAAAAAAAATCTAAAGAACAGCAAAGCCATGATATGTCATTAAAATTGTATTGTAGCAATTTCAGATATTGAAAAAAATGTACATTGTTTGCATGACTGTGCTTTAAGTTTTAACAAAGGAATATGTAGGAAAAATCTGGAAGTATTTTAAAAGAGGTAGAGTAGATTCAAATCATGGTGATGGTGGTGCATAGAAAGAAGCCACAATGGACATAAGAATACATATATAAAGCAAACTGCACATTGTATTTTTTCTAGTTTGATTGAATTCATCAATATAATTTAAGTATTGTAAAGCCATAATATTTCTTAAATTTTTTTAACAAAAGTCTTAAGTATTTCAGTTTTAAATCACTGTCTTGCAGCACATCCTACTTCCTCTTTATTAAATACTGAATGTAAGGCAGTAAACATAATTAAAGCAGAAAATTATTTAAACAAAATTTATTAATATTAACAACAAATACAATGTATGCAAAATTTCTTTATACTTGCAACAAAATATTGATCATAATATTAATTTATAAATATTTTCTAAATAAAATATAAGGAAAAGAGGTGCACCAACTAATTTAAAGTTTCTGATCACAATAGGCAAAAAGTGTAAATAAACCTATATGATCAGCTTAGTGAAAGACATATTCTATACTAAAGTTCAACACAACAGCTTACTTTTTTGCAATGAGTGATGTGTTCATTCAACAGATCAGGAATATATACCACAGAGTTCTTTTCTGAAGCACCATGAAAATTAAACATACAACATATCCTCCTGACACTGACTTGATATGGAAATCTTAGTGCAACATTGTGCCTTTCAATAACAAGAGGCCCATGGGCCACATCGCTCACCTGAGAAGCATTGGCCATGCTGTTCTTTCCTAGATTTCCCCCTTATAATACATATTGTGACTCCAACCTACAAAAATTTAGAATCTACACAACCCCAGGATGCTTTCACTTAAGTTTCAGCTTTTCTGATCCAGTGGTTCTTGCGAAGAAGATTTTTAAAGATTTTTTTTTTATATATTTCTATGTAAAACTTTGATTCCCCATTGTGGTCCCGCCCAACCCCTGGGGTCATGATTTGAACAATTTAGAATCTACACTACCCCAGGATGTTTCCACTTAAGTTTCAGCTTTTCTGGCCCAGTGGTTCTTGAGAAGAAGATTTTTTAATGACCCCACCCTATTTTTATCTTTTCTTGATTATCTCCCCTTGTGAGGGGACTTGGACCTTTATTTTTACAATTTAAATTCCCCTTCACCCAAGGATGCTTTGTACCAAGTTTGGTCAAAATTGGCCCAGTGGTTCTTGAGAAGAAGTTGAGAATGTGAAAAGTTTACAGACGGACAGACAGATGGACGGACAAAATGTGATCAGAAAAGCTCACTTGAGCCTTCGGTTCAGGTGAGCTAAAAATGTAGAAAATTTAATAAATGCAATGATATTCATTTTCAAAAATTATATGTATTGTTCATTTTACAGCAAAACCAAGCCAAAAAAATTTAAATGCAAAAAAATTCAAAATAAATTCAGTGATTATAATTATTGAATACATTTACTGTGGATATTCAAGAAAAAAAAATGATATAAAGTTGGACCCCACTACATCATATGATATAAACATTTAATAATAAATAGATGATCATTGATTGAATTCAAATGTATTCACTGAGAAAATGACCACAATGAATCTTTCACTAGAAAGAAAATATGAAAAGACTTAGATGCAGCATATATTAACTTATGTTATGTTAGGTCAATAAAATATCTAGTACAGACATGTACTGCACATATCAAAATCAATAGCATTAAGGAGTCCACTGACATGAAAGTTTTCACTTTAAATGTGGGTTAACTAATAGTACACCCAAGAAACTAATATCATAACAACCACGGTGGATTAATTGATGTGATTTCACTTTGTCATAATATCATTATTACAGGAGTATTGACTCTGACATTCTTATATCAAAATAACAATAAGGATACATATCACAAACAAATATCCTTATCGCCCACACAGAAGAGTAACAAAAAGCATTTTTGCACTTTTTGAAAAATTATGTGGCTTAATGGCCAAACATTAATAATTTAGTTGTTTAACTAACCAAATATCACTTCTAAAGTGAGAAAGGCATTTAATTTAGCAAAGATTTCTTTATTTGGGAAGAAAAAAGTTTGTTTGGCCAGCCTCTGGAATAAAGAAATCGTTCTTGTTAAAAAGATTAAGATGTCCATAACAGTAGATCTAAAGAGTATTGCAACTTTATATAATCCTATACATGATGAAAAACTTCAAAGACTAAAAAAAAAGGTTATTTAACATTTTCAAAATTCATTGCAAAGCCACAAGGTATTTTGAAAAGATAAATTAATTAAAGTAATATGTATCTCCCACTACAGGTGCTGCCTTTAAAGAACAAATAACAAAGACACAGGAAGTAAGTCCTAATTCATAAACACATATAGATAACAAGCAAGGACAACACATTCTACAGTCTGGAATCTGAGTATCACACTTTTAAATATTAAGAGACAATTTTCATCACAAATACAGAGTTGAACACAATCAGCTGTAATTTCTAAGATATAACCTGAGGATTTTTTATGAAAGCCTAGTTCGGATTACCTCTAGAGTCTACATAAACCTGTCCATCAGGGCACACAGTATGTTACCTGGAAGTCTCTGGTGCTGTTGTATCAAGGTTCCTACAGCATCCATTACCTACCAAAAATAAATTTTTAACATTAATACTACATCATATTAAATATATTAATACTGTATACAGGTTTTTTTCGTCCTGATTTATTTTCACCCTTGCTAACGATTTAGCCCCATTTTAAATTTGCCCAGTCAGAGTTTTGTTTAAGAAATTTTACTGTATTCTTTGAATTCTCCCCTTTTTAAATTCGCCCAACCAAGGTTAGGTTGAAAGGTGTGAAAATAAAAGGGGGCCAAAATTCCCTGATACAGTATCATATTATGAACTAAGAATCCAATAGAAGTTATTTCAGAAATTTTTTTTCTTTTACTGAATTTAACTTCTCAAAGTAAAGATATTCCTGTTATTTCTATTTTTGGTAGAGTTTCAGTAAAGAGTCCAGTCAAAATACATACCTCATTAGCAAAATCTTCAGAACTCTGGTCTTCTTTTGGATAAATAGGATCACCAATAAACATACTGTAAGTTAAAATTTAAATCATAAACAAGAGTAATCAAAATACTTAAACTCGGAGTAGCACTATTGATGGTTTTTATGTGATCAAAATTGGAAACCATAAACTATTAACAGACTTAGGCAAAAATTTTGATTTTGAATAGCTTGTCATTTAGACTACATACTTCATCCAAATTTTGCAGGATTGTATAATATTCCAATTATAACATATGATACAAATGTTGTTTTATTATCAGAATTATTTTTAAAGTTATTGATTTGAAATTTCTAAGTGTATGGTCTTGCAGCCTAATATACATGTATAAAAGATCCTCCATTCATATCTTTTGGCTCTTATTACACACATACTTGAATTTGACTGGGAAAAATCCATAAATTGGTACAAGGGGAAGGCGGGTCTTTTCATAAAGTCTTCGAAGGCATGCTGGAAAAGCAAATGAATAAAGATGATCAATATATTTTTAAAAAATATTATTTCAAAAAAAATTAAATAAAGTCACAGATATCTAGATTCTGATGTTCAGAATTGCTCAGGCACGGATCCAGGAATTCCTTTGGGTACCAACAATTTTGACCTTTGGAGTTTGAAATGCATTTGAGAGAATTCAACCCTAGTCATAAGCTGCCATACGGGGGCATCAGTGTTTCAGAAACACACCTTTTTCTATTAATGTTACTCATTATAAGCCTACTTGTCTTATGGACAAAACTATAGGTTTCATCCTCTGTTAATCTGTCTGTTAGTTCCTCTGTCTGTCTATAAGTCTGTTCACTTAGTTTTCCACAATTTTTGATACTTGATAAAGAAGACCTGACTTACATCTAGTGATTTTGGGTGTTCTGAAGGCTTCTCTCACATTCTGTGTAAATACTGGAATTATTGGCTGCAAAATAAGAACAGTGAATATATATATATTTTTTTTTTATACAAATTACCTTTGAATGTGTTTTAATGCATAATACTTAAAGTAATTAAATGGACTTACTAGTCTGAATGGAAGGGAGTAATGATAATATATTCATTGAGAACAAATCTTTTTTTCACTCTTTTTTACTCTTTCTGACTAGTGGAAAACTTTAAGAAAAATTACATTTTTTTTTTTTAATCTGGCATTCATTATGTCATGTTTGATTTTAAAAGCTCAATGATTAACAAAAAGAAGGTCAAACAAAAGAGACACAGTAAAAGGGATACCAGACTTTCACCAGAAATTTTCATTTTCCCAAAATCATATGGCAGGAATGAGTGAAAATATTTAAATAAACTATTGTAGACATATTTTTTTCCACAGGGTCATAATTCCGCGGAATATCAATTTCTGCTTAATCCGAGGGTAGAAAATTACATGGATTTCTGAGACTGTTACTATATATGCCTTTCATTTATATAAAGTATGCTTGGACAAATTTCCGCAGAAAAATTTGTGACCTCTAAATAGCGTAAATTAATACCACCCAGAAAAAAGTACTTCTACAGTAATCTTAAGGGAAGATGTCTTACCACATTTGCTTGTATCGCAGTTTTGGCAAATCCCTGTCGTTTCCCCCACATGATTGGGTAATTCTCATCCCCAAACAGGGCCTCTCTTACTCCACCTGAAATACAATCCACTACTATCTTATTTTTCCTCAGCATTGGCGGGAAAAACTATCCATGAAAAAATAAACTACCCTTATTTGAGAATTCGATTGTTATCAAGGCCAACATACAAAGTATCCACTGCAGATGAATTATTCTCATTTACATATAATTTGAGGTATTAACAAAAATGTTTTGCTAAGAGAAAACAAGTTTTGTGGTAAAAAGTAGGTAATCATTTTACAAAATCATGCAGTGGAAGATTTTCAGGTATGCATGTAGCAAAAAAGGCTTGCCTTATTGACAATATTGAGGCAATATATGGATTTTGTATAAATTACATTTGTGAGTGCATATGTTAACGAAGACTGGGCTGATGTATAATGAGAAGACTTTACCTGGTGCTATAGCTAA
This sequence comes from Saccostrea glomerata, assembly GCA_003671525.1. NCBI lineage: Eukaryota > Metazoa > Mollusca > Bivalvia > Ostreida > Ostreidae > Saccostrea > Saccostrea glomerata. Next base: position 1,326,747 of record PRKT01000057.1, on the reverse strand, counting down.
CAAGTGTCCATCATTCAGTACTTTGACACATTCTTTGACAGTACCAGGTGTGACTCTGAAAACCTCCAGAATGTTTCTAAACCCTGTCAAAAACAAAACCAAAAATAAAGTGCTCAAGCAATGATCAGTACAGTATATTACAGACATGATTTTAAAAAAACCCACATCTATTACCTGGTATATGAAAAAGGAAATTATCACCGACAGCTCTAATATGTCTTTTCCTTTCCAGTAGACATCTTGCAATTAGATAGTAGAAGTCCACTGGAAGGGTTCCATGATAGTAAACAATCAAGGCTGCACCAACTTCAGGGATCTTCTCTAAACCCTTTATCTCAAAACCTAGAAATTTATATAAGTTGATGAATATAATAATAATCCTATTATGTAGGAGGGATAAATTTCAGAAAATGAAAATTATATTTTTTGAAAATGAAGTTTGCTCAGAACTACTTATAGATCATTCCCATAATATATCAGCCCTATTATATCTAAATAATCTAATAAGAATGATGCATTCATGATAAAGCATCTGTACTAGGAGAGGAGAAAATGTAGGATAGACCAGGAATCATACCCTGCACCTCTGCATCACTAGGCAGGTGCTATAACTATTGAGCTACCCAGATTTATGCCCATGGCCTAAGCCATTGCATTCCTCCCTCCTTTATTAGTTTGCCTTTACCCTCGAAGACACAACCCAAGTTCTTATTTCCCTTGCCAAACTTTCATCTACAAGCCCAGGAGTGGTCAATGACACCAAATTTAATACAAGAAAAGAGACAATTTATGAATGGACTGGGAATCAAGACCAGGATTCCTGTATCACTAGTCAGGTGCTCTACTGACTGAGCAACCCAGATCAATATCCTTGGCCCAAACCATTACACATCTGTAATGGTTTGGGCTGTTGATATCGGCCTGGGTAGCTCAGTTGATAGAGCACCTGACTGGTGATGCAGGGATCCCAAATTCAATTACCAGTGCAGCCATACATATTCTCCTTCCCTGATACAGATTTGGTGCTTGTACCATGCCCTGGAGGTGATATAGTTACAACAACTGTCAGGGAAGTGCCTGGGTCAGTGTCCTCAGGGGGCAGAAGATCTTTAAGGATGGGGAAATGTGGTGGTCAGCCTGGTTTGATGGCCATTAATCAGATAGTTCAGTTGGTAGAGCACCTGACTGGAGATTCAGCTAGTTGGCCAAGGTTCAAATCAGGGTCTGCTCCGTTGCATTTCTCTCCTCTCCTGTTACGCATCATTACAAAATTAATTTTTAATTACCATGCCAGATTCTTCCTTGAGCATCCCATGCTGCAGCAATGGCCGTCCTAGCTCCATCCCAAACGTCATGATGGTAAGCTTCTCTGAAGTTGTGTCGGTAGTTGTACAAATGAAGAAAGAAAGCTGAACAATACAGAAACAGAAGAATAAATATTGGAAGTAAAAAAGATATGATGATTGGATATATGACCCACAGCACCCAGCGCCAGTAATCAATGTCCAAGTCACTCAGTGTTTCCTGGAAACTCTCCCAGTAACCAAGGCAATATTCCCAAGTCCCTGGAAAATATGACAGATAGGAATCAATTTATTTATAGGCAATAACAATTGATTTTGCATCTAATTTAATATTAAATGGAGCATATTGAGATAAATCAACCTAATATAACAGTCTTTTGCACAAAATTTCTGTAGAAATTATGCAAACATACATTTTTCATTCTTCCCGAATTTCCTCTACAATATTAATGCCGGTAAAAACGTGCACTTTACAACTCACATACATTTGTATGATCTATTATAGTGTATTTTCTAGGTATGTTTTTACCTTCCCACATTCCCTTGTTTGCTGTCAATATCATTTAGGACTTTTGCTAGACTTTTGATAGAGAAAGAGCACTTGGTAGCATTTTGTCTTATCCGGATTACTGAAGTTGCGTATCAATTCTTTCTTTTATAATGCAATGTTTATTTCCAGTATATTGTTCATGAAAACTTGGACAGAGTTGAGAGAAAAGGACGATTTACATCAGGATTAGGCCGAACAAGTTGTCATTGTATTTTTCTATTTAATGTATTAAGTTTTTAAATCTGTCATTTAGTAAATGTAATTGATAATGTGATAAATTCTTTTTAAAACATTTTTTTTTCATTCACGAAGTTTATGATGAATGAGAATATTGAAAAAAGAGGGGAATATGACTTGCCATTGTCCGCAAATATATCAGAAATACACGTGCATCATTACGTAATTAACTTGCATTGTGATCTCCAAAATCAAGTGTTTCATGGCAGTACAACTGTCTTTTTCACTCAGCGACCTGAAAGTAATCCAAAGACTGAACAGCCCAGTGTTCCTTGTCAAGTCATCTGCTCCAATAGTTCAGATTATGAAATTTGTGAAAGAGATGCCAATTCATGTAACCCAGCTACTTCTGATGTAGTCCAGGAACCCAATTTAGTTAACATACAGACTGTTAAAACTGATGAGCCAATTTTGCATTTACATCATAACTCTGTGGAGTCATTGTCACATCAACATATAAGCAAAGAAACATCAGAATTGGGGAACTATAGCACACATATTGGAAAAACTCAATTTGTTGTCAAAAGACACCTCTCTGAGTCAGAAAATGATGTGTCTCCAAACAAACAAATGAAAGGTTCAGATCAGTCAATTCACTCATTGAATGAGAATACACAAATTTCAAAAAAATTATCCAGCAATAAATTTGACAATGAAGGAAACGCAAAAATTGAGGATTTCACATTGATATTAGACTGTCATAAGTTGGAAATACAAAGTGTTTCAGAAGAGAAAGTGACATCAAGCATTGATTCGGAAACATTTAGTTCAACAGACTATTCAATAGAAAACACTCAGACAACTGGTGTACCACTGAAATTTGAATTAGGGGACCAGTGTTTAAAAATTCATGTACCTGATTGTAAAAAAGATCAAAATGAGTTGAGGGCAATGAATATTTCTTATAAGACATTAGATGGACATTCTCTGAAATGGACAAAAGATCAAGATGGCAAGTAAGTATACATATACATGTACTAGTAAAGTTGATAGTTCTCTGATCACATTGAACAATTTAAAAACTTGTAATATATTTTTTTATATCTATTTTATTGGGTTTGTGTTCTGAATATATGCATTTCTTAGAATTTGATTTATTTAACCCTGCATGAGAATGTTATTCAGTAGTATCACATTATACTACATGAATCTTAATGATAAATCAATGTGCACTAAATAACCAACACAAATGTTTGTATTACATACTTACATATGTAGAGACTGTGTGTACATACATGGACACTGGATCAACAATCGTTCCCTGTTTCCAAGTCAAGATGTTCCTGAGGCCCTGGCAACATGGCAAGCCTTTATCAATGTACCCCAGGGATTGACCGTCATCATGAGTGGGGATCACAATCCACAGAGAAAACAATTAGAAAACAGTGAGACAAATATATGATCTACATTTAATTGTAAAGGATACTGTTTGTTTCATTTCAAAGAATTAATGTGTTGATGAAGACTGGATTAAATTACACATAAAGAATATATCCTTCTAATATGACAAGTTTTGTTTAAGATTTTTATTTAACTGTATATATGTTTTCTGTAGAAATGGAATGTTTTTACTTTTGGACTTCCTTTCCTATGCCAAGTTCGACTCTTTCACTTGCTGTTGGTTATTGGAAAGAGTGTAAAAAGCCTGACACACAAGAGAAGTAAGACAAGATTTTGTGGAAATCAAAATGTACTTGAAGGTAGATTAGGTTAGATTTACTCATTTTTGTAGTTAATCTATATCATTTTCTAGAGAATTCTTGCATGTAGATCTCTTATCATGCACTGTACAGTGGACCCTCATTTATCCGGAAGGTTTGGTTCCCAGTCAATTTGTTCGGATATGTGAAGCATCCGGATATCTGAATCACCAGTTAAACAAGACAAAATAACATTTAAAAATTCTGTCCCTATGAAAAAGCGTCCGGAGACTGAAGCCTCCGGATATCTGGCGTCTGGATATCTGAAGGTCCACTGTATATGTAAATGTTGGATTTCAAGTGGAGAAATATATTTTAAATTCTTTATCATTATTATAAAATTAGAATTTCTGGTTTACAATCCTTTCCTATGTTTATTTTTGGTCAATGTTTATTTTGGGATTTTTAGTGAAGCTTTTCCTTATCTTGCACTGTAAATTTAGGATTTCAAGAGAATTGATCCTTTGACCTGTACTGTATATTTGGGTCTTTCAGTGAAGTGATCCCTTATCATGTGTTTGGTCCTGAGATTCTTATGACTTCCATGAATGCCATCCATCAGTACATTTCACTGTGTCTAGAAGAGGTCACGGCTGTGCTGGGACAACATCCAATGAAAAGACAGGACATTCTGATTGTACCAGCATCTTTTGACAGTTTAGGAATGGCAAGGTAAAGAGTAAAGCAAGTGTGTAAAATTCCTTGATGAATAAATATTTTATAACATATAAAGTTATTTCTAGACAAAGGATAATGGGTACTGATGTATAAATTTGGTTTCAGCCCCAGTGTTCTCTACTTATCCCAGTCCCTCCTACACACAGACCTATCCATGTTTTACCGCCTGGCTCATGAGGTGTGTCACACCTGGTTTGGTATTGTGATTGGCCCCGTGGACTGGACTGAGGAGTGGCTGACAGAGGGATTCTGTACCTACCTTGAGGACATTATACACATCAGGGTGCTGAGGGTCAGTAAAAGGGTAATGTAAAAGTGGAAACTTTGATAATGCAAAATTGACAAAAGACCAAAGATCCTTGTAGTTTCTACTCTTCAGTTTTCTCATTCTTGTTCAATAAATCATCTTTTTTTTTTGCCATATTTCTAAAATATTAACCCTTCAGTATAGAGCTCTTTTTGAGTACAGGTAGAAAATAATAAAATTAATGGGGTTATTGGTTTTTTTTTCAACAGAGACTTGGGAGAATATCAGTAGAGGAGGAGGGTGACGTCCGTGATCTCAGAGATCTCATCAAATTCCGCATCCTGACGGCTGAGGTTCAGAATACAGAGGAAACACTTCAAACACTCAAGTGTGCAAGAATTACTTTTAATTTAATATTGGTACCTTCAGATGTGATGATTTTTCTGATTTTAATTTTTTTTAAAATGTTGTTCATAATTCTTAATGATATATTATGTATAATTATTCACAACTTTTTCAAATAAACATTTCTTTTCACAGACCAGATTGTACTGAGTCAGAAGGCAACAAAACATATGTTAAAAATGGAATGAACCCTGAAAAGAAATACTTGCAGGTTCATTACCTCAAGGTAAGTTTGGTATTTTGAGTTTTAATGTTGTTTTCCTTGTATTATAAATGCATGTCAAGCCAAACAAAAAAAGTTTAGTCCAAACTTTAAAGTAAAACATGTGTGTTGTCAATGAATTAGTTATGTGTAATGAAGTTCATCATACTTTTAATAGGGATATTTCCTGCTTAGATACTTGGAAAAATTGGCTGGAACTACAGAATTTTTAGAATGTCTCAGAAAATATGTTCAGCAGTTTCATGGAAAGCTAGTTTCCTCTCAGGTAACCACATATTTAAAATTCTTTGAATCTCTGAAGAATTTGATTTCTTATAATGCAGTGAAAATTTTACATTTGAGTGTGGAATTTTTCAAGTAATAATTGTAAAGATTTTATTTTTTAGGAGGTCCTGCAATTTTTTATCCAGGAGTGTGAAAAAATTTCGTAAGTATCTTTTAAACTTACAGGCCAGGCAAATTAAAATATCATTACATGTTAAATTCTCCACTATCTTAAAACATATTTTTTTCTCTGTATTTAGTGCAGCTGGACTGACTGCTTCAGAATTGTCCTCTGTTTGGTTGGAATGTTCAGGATTGCCATCAGTAAGTCTAGTTGCAGAATTTTGATTTGTTTCTAACTGTAATCTTTGACAGCATTGACAGACAATATTTGTTTCATCATTGGTAAATGGGAAAACATACTCTATTATACATTGTTTACATGTTTCAGTGCCATGTAATTATATGAATCTTTTAAACATTGAGGGAAATGTTCATTTTAGGATCTAGATATAACATTTTTATTTGTTTGCAGGCAGTATCAGACATGATAGAAAAAGCAGAGAAAGGAAGCAAAACTGTGCAAAATGTTAAGAGTCAGGTAAACTTGTTATCTCTTATCCCATTGGATACCATTCAGAAAGATAGGTTTTCTTTCAATAGCTGTGTAACTCTTTAGCTTACAATTTATTTCTTTTATAGGTTGATCTGTTTTGTGAAAGTTGTAGAAAAAGGAAGTCTGAGTCTGCTATAATTGCAGAATTAAAGGATGTAAGTAAAGAATTTTGCTTCTACATGCAAGAAGACATAGATCTCTGAAAATTTAATCTCAGTGTATGTGTGATTTAAGGATACATTCAGTGCATGCAACAGAGTGAATGGGAAATCTTTAAACGAAGACTTTTTAAACTTTTTACAGGGTAGACCAGATGAATTGATACTATTGTTAGAATTACTTCTGGATGAAGATGAGATTCAATGGTTTGGTTTATCAAGTCTGAAGAAAAAGTATCATTTAGAATCCTGCAATGCAGAGGTTTGTAACACAGAAGATCAATATTGATAATACATGTAGTAATATTGTGAAATAATAAACTAATTCACCATCAAAAGCATGATCATAAATTTCTAGGCCTCAAATTTTATTTTAAAAGCTGCTCATATTTCCCAATGTGTTTAACATTGGTATGAAATTATCCCACATATGAGCATGTCAAGTGCAATGATTGTTTTCAGATCAAACACAGATGGTGTGAACTCATAATAAAGTGCAGACAGAGAAGCAGCAGTTTTTACAAAGATATTCAGGACTTCCTCATTGAACATCAGGTAACAGGCCTGTAGTAAACAATCTAAGTTGGAGGGAGTGCAGTCTTTAAAAAATGAAAAGCATTAGACATTATTTTTAGGGGGAATAACAGTAAATCACCTTATTTTCAAATATATTATATATATATTGTTTATAAAAACTAAAATCACTGTTACATTTTTCTTTTGATAGGGTATGGGTGTTTACCTTTATGGAGAAATGATGTTGAGTGGAAGAAAAGCTTTAATCAATCTGGCCCGTAAGTGTTTTGAGCAGCTACAACAAAGTATGGGCATTGATACCTACACAGCTGTCCACAGCATGTTGTTTGGAGAGTGATAGTATTTATTATAGATATAAATGTAAACCTCAAATAATGGCGGATACAGCAGCTACAGCAAAGTATAGGGTGTAAACAACTATACCGCTGTCAACAGTATGCTATTTGGAGAGTGATAGCATCTATGGATAAGGCTTTTACACAGATTCTACTTTTATTCAAGCACAGGAACTAGAAGTTTCTTGGTTATGGTAGACAGTTAGTGAAATTACTGTTAGGTACATGTAGATATCAGCTTTGGGAATAATAGTACATGGAATTTATCATTCCTGTATAAGAAATACTGTACTGTTTATACATGTACATGTATAAGGTATCTGAACTGTTAAAGGTGTATGCATGCTTATCGGACTAAATGAGCAGAACTCTGTGCATTTACAACAGTTTAGTTGAAATAATGCATGTGTACTGATTTTGACACAAATAAAATGAAAATTGTGAAAAATAAGATTTATTTAAATTCTTTGAAAAACACACTTTTCAAACAAAAAAAATTACAGTCTTGTGATTTACTATAGATCACTATATTTTTGTGACACCTTATTTTTCACGAAATAGTCATTTACTCTTTATGAGCGAGACATAATTTTCATGAATTGGTAATATGTCTCTAAATAATCTTAAGGAATACTATTATACACGAGAATGAAATTTTCGTGTGCTCACTGTCTCGCATAATTACGCGAAAATAAGGTTCTTGTGAATAAAAAGTGATTTACAGTAATGTCATATTTAAAACAAAGAAAGAATGCACAGTATATTTTTCAAATCATGACATTCATAGCATTGTTATTTAATATCAAATGATATTATATAATTTGCCCAGTCAGGAAGCTGACAATTAGAAGCTGTCTTCCTCCAGTCTGTAACATTTAGACAGACACAGGTTATGTTCCTCATGGCATATAGAGTAGTGTTGCTCACTGACTGCATTACGTAAACAGTGGAGGAAGCCCGTCACACAGTGTGTAGCGTAGCATTCTGTATTTTAAAAAAAATAACAAAATAAATTAAAGTTATGATTGACATTTTTTTAAAGTTATTTTTAAAAACAAAATCTTTTTATTTTTTTAGAAACATCATGCATCCTCTTAATTAAGTGTATAACAATATACGTACTGTGAATTCTTAGAGAAGTCTCACAATTACAACCATCTTCAGAAATTCTGTTTCCTGAAAAAAGAATATAAATATGCATTGTTAACATAGTTTTTTGGTGACTGTATTGACTTTAAGACTTTTATAATACTTTAAAAGCAATTCAAAGAAAACAAAATGAGAACACTTCATTGAGATGTTTGGATCACCAAAGTAGAACAATACAAACATTAACGTAATACATGTATCACTAAGTCCATAGGCGTCAGAAGCAAATTGGGAAGGGGGCTACTAAAAAACGTGGAGAGGGATTAAACAGCAAAAAAGTTAAGCCTCAGTTTTCAATCCTTTTATTAATCAAATATGTCTATCTTTGCAAAAAGTGGGGTTAGGGGGGAGGGGCTATCAACGCCTATGAAGTCATAGAAATAGAGTCTTTTATGACCCCCTTTAAAAAAGAACAAGAAAAAGATTACCACTTAATTTTACAGCATTGTCACCTAATGACTTCTTGCTCCACCATGCTGAAGAAAAATACAACATACATTTATAAATAAGAAAGTACACCGGTTTGTTAAGTGGTTTTCATAAAGAAAAGGACGGAACAATGTTATAGAATTTTGACACCAGTAAATAAATTTCAATTTTCTTTTTTCTGTTGTAGAAAGTGTGAAAAAAATCTGTGAGTAATGCTGGGAAATATATCGAATCAGTGGCATTTGTTTTACACATTACAGAAGATCCCACCCCTTTCTCCACATCGATCTATGATTTTTTTTTTATCCTCTTAGTACTAAAATTGTTGTTATAACAAGGAATGTACGGCATATAATCTAATGATTAGAGACATATTAATTATTGCATTTATACTTCCATTAATCCTCCTATACTTACAGTTACGTTTATCAAGTGACCCGGGGTAAAAATTGTCCTCTGATAACGTTCGTGACTCCGTTAAACCTATAAAAAGAAAAATATAATATTTCTTGTGACTTTTATAGAATAAATAATCTTCTTTGCTGCTATATTGGGAAACTCTCATAACATGTATAAGACTATACGTCTTACCTATAACAAATATAGTCATTAAACTAATACAGGCGAGTCTTCCGGACCAAGTTATACCTTCCATATCGTTTTGTGATAGCACCTGAAACACAATGATGTTTTTATGTGAAAAGAGAAAATGTACATCAAATATTCAAAGTTGTAAACTAATATTACTTATCATTTATATAGACACTTATATAGTCTTAAAAAAGTCCCTATGTAATCATTACAAACAGTTTCGGCTCGATCAGTATTGATGTTTTCCTAGTGAATAAAAATCATATGCAATAACAGATTTCGCAATTATTTGAAATATGAGATACTTTTATGAACGGATTCAAGCCCAAAAGTCCATTAAAACAATAAAAACCAGGGGCAGGACAAACACGGATCTCTAAAACAACTGAGGTTGGATCCAGGTGCCATGGAGGAGTGAGCATCCCCTGTCGATCGGTCACACTCGCCGTGTACTCCTTATCATGATCGGAAAATAACAAAAAAAGAGTTCGTCATCAATTCATTCAGTGTGTAAATAATAGACTGACAATTAGTTTGAAAAACATGATTCAGCATTTGACTCAATGATAAATTGTATTTGCTAACAAGGTCGTTCTATCGACCGTATAACTGACGAGTTCTTGTTTCACCAACTTGTTTGTCAATAAATTACTTCGTTAATAAATAGTTTCATGATTAATACTTGTTGTTGATTATGTATATCGAAAAGCGAGGGGAGGAATTTTCATTAAATGATTTCGATTTATGTATATATTGAATTTTTAATCAACGAGTTCCTTGGTCTGAAGAAAAAATTACAGTTAAGGGATATGGTTGCAAGTAAAAGTTATTTTAGATAGGAGATTTACAATTCGCAAGTGCTTCCTCTCCCAATTCAATTGTGCTTTTATCTTAGTGACAATAATGCAGCTTGCCTTTTTGCAGGTTCATTATTCAGATTTCTTTACGCATTTGATAGACCTGAACCCTTCCTCGTCCTTGTAGAAAAAATTCTAACATTTTCAGCAAGATTAAAAAAAAAATTATCGTAATTATTAAAAATGTTGTTTATATCATATAAGATTCAACATTCATATTTTGTCTAAGACGTATATGCAATATGCGATATTGGTAGTGTAGTTTCTATTAATTCAAGAAGAAAATTCCTCAGAGAAATAGAACTTGATACGTGTTTTAGGGTCAAAATAACTTTAAATTGAGTTTAGTTAAGTTTTTTTTTATAGATCATATCCCGTGTAGCAGACAGTGATACCTTTAAATTCTAAGCCCCCATTTCATGTGGATGATATCCAAGTCTGAAACTGAAGAAGGGAATCCCGTCCTAAGATTTACTTGCTGAGACTTAAGTTTTGTTAATTTTAGAAACTAATGAAAAACATTTTGAAGCTGTCAGTCTTTTTAACACATGATATGTACTAAATCGAGAATTTCAGGCCGAATTTTTGTTTATAAGTTGATTAGTTTCAGAAACTATAGCATGCAAGTGCGTCAGATACTTTCTGAATATCGCATTTGGTTTTTGAAAAAGATATATGCTCTTTTTTTTTACTTTTTAAACACATTTTTTTAAATTTATCTATTCGTTCGTTTGTTTGTTTGTTTGTTAAGATATTTAGAACTAATTAAAGTTTTTGTCTAAATGTTCAGAAATAGTGACATGCATTTTCTTCTACGATTCTAAATCTATCTGATAAATTGTTCCTTTTTGCAATATCATAAGTCTTTCAAAGATTGATTAAAATCATTTACCTCGTATAAAGTGAGTAGATCCAGCTACTGACAATCACTGACATCCCTCTCTGCCATTGTCCACTCATAATATACCAAACAGTTGATCGATGAACCACGCCCCCTTCTACCCACCGCAACATTAAAAACATTCGTTGCACCTTATGTGGATAATTTGAATTCTCATGTATGGTTAATGATGAATTTTTTTTCTTTGACACCTACAAACCAACTAGTATTTGCCACGTATGCATGTGTTGTAGAATTCAACAAAAAAACATCATAAAATTCTTCAAACTGCTGAATTTGTACGCTTTTTAAAACTCATTTTCGTAGACTAAAAAAAGGCGGAATGACATGTAACTTTCACGAATAAAACAATATTTTTCTCAGTTATAACGCAAAACTTTCGCTAATACATGTAAACGAGAAACTCGTGAAAAACGCGAGCATTTTTTATATTAAACCAATACATTTCCATAAGCCCCAGTCAGATTGTTCAAATATTTTCAAAGTCTTTGCGAATTGCTCCATTTGAAATGAAACTTTATAATTATGAATTGAATTAGGGAAAAGACACCCTTTCCGGCGAGCCTGCGGTTCGCCATTCGAATGGCGAATAGCGAATAGCGAATAACCTTCCAACTTCTGATTGCCCTTTCCGGCGTCATTTTTATATACTTTCTATATAGACTTTAAAATAAATTTAAGATCGGAAATTCGACCAAAATGAGGTAAGTTTGTCTTTTTAGGTCACCTGAGTAAACTCAGGTGACCTATTGCTATCCGTTGTTGTCCGTCGTCGTCCGTCGTCAGTCGTCCGTCGTGCGTTAACATTTGAACATTTTCAGCTTCTTCTCTGCAACCACCCATACAATTTCAACCAAATTTGGCACAAAGCATCTATGGGTGAAGGGGAACAAAAATTGTGAATTTCATGGTCCCTGCCCCTATGGGGCCTGAGGGGTGGGGCAAAAACCACTAAAATTAGTGAAATCTTTAAAAATCTTCTTCTTTACTCCTGGACATCTAGCAGTCAAACTGTTTGCATGATTGTAATCAGCATTGAGTCCTCTACCAAAATTGTGAAATTCATGGCCCCAAGGTCAGGGGTTCTTGTGCTAGGGCGGGGTCAAATAAGTATATAGTGAAAATGCATTATTTCTTTGAAAATCTTCTTCTCTGCTCCTGGGTATTAAATAAACCAACTAAGTACATAGTTATGATGAGCAAGAGTGCCTCTACCAAAATTGTGAATTTTATGGCCCCAGGGTCAGGGTTTCTGGTGTTAGGGTGGGTCCTATTGATTATATAGTGAAAATACATGAATTCTTTGAATATCTTCTATTCTGCTACTAGGTATTAAATAAACTAACCAAGTGCATAGTTATGATGAGCGAGAATGCCTCTTTCAAAATTGTGAATTTTATAGCCCCAGGGTCAGGGGTTCTGGTGTTAGGGCAGGGCTCTATTGATTATATAGTGAAAATACATTAAATCTTTGAAAATTTTCTTCTCTACTCCTGGGTATTAAGCAGATAAACTACCTATTTAGTAATGATGAGCAAGGGCGTTAATCTTGTGAATTGTGAAATTCAAGGCTCCATGGTCAGTTGTACCATAGAGGGGGGTGTAATTATATACTGAAAATGAATGAATTGTTTGAAGTCTGCTCCTTGGTATTAATCAAATATTTTTGAAAAGCAAGGATGCCTTTTCATTTGTGCAATGTGTGGATCTAGGCCTAAGGGTCAGGGTTTCATGTGTGGTAGGGGCACTACTGATTATTGCTGAATTTTACTGATTAGTTGGAATGCATTTTTTGTTCACCACCCTGCCTATAGGTATTGAGTAAACAAACTAAGCAACTGCTAAGTGTATTGTTATGATGATCAATGGTTCCTCTTTCAATATTGTGAATGCCATAGCATCTGGCTTAAAACATGAATCAAATTCAATCACTCAAAAGTTGTTGCATAATGCTCAGGTGACCTACAAGGCCCATGGGCCTCTTGTTTTCACGGAACAATTGTGTTACCTTAATTGAAAAATTACATTCCAACAACTTGAAATCTAATTGCACATTTAACCTCCCTGACGCAGAGGTATTACATATTATTCACTCCACTTTTATGAATTTAAGTTTATTTATTTTTGGAGATAATACTTAACTAATTTGATTTTGTGTCGCTTGCAGAGCAGAGCACTTAGGAATCATGGTTACCGACCTTGAGCTTGACATTTGACCTTATTTTTGACGATGCAAAACTTCTTTTTGACATTAAAAAGGTATTGTTTGAATACACAAATAAACATCAACAATCGAATGCGTGTTACATAGTGTACTTGTAACATTGATAAAATCACTGTCTAGTTAGCAGAGTATGCCAGGGCATTGACGTTAGTTGGAAACGTGGGATAATTTGCATATATAATTATGTAATTATGCATAAATCATCCCACGTTTCCAGCTATCGTTGATGTCCCTGGCATACTCTACTAACTGGACAGTGATTCCTTATATTTCCATTTCATTGTGAAATAAGATTGTAAATTTATATTTAAAAAATGTAGACTAATATTAATTTCACGAGGCCTCTCGTGTCAATTTAAATAGACCTTGCCCACTCATCAAATACAAAGACAACCGCATGAGATTTACATACATATTAGGCCTCCTTAGCTTCAGAAACAAAGACAGACGCGCAAAAGAAGGTCTCCTTAGCCCCTGACTTACAGGGTATTGATTTGCCTAATTTACATTCCCGTAGAATTATCAAGAAATATTTCCATTTCTAATTTTTTTCTCTGTGATAACTGTTTGAAAGTTGGGAGAGTTTATTTTTTGATAATTCTGCCGGAATGTAAATTAGGCAGGTCGATAGGTCAGCAGCTAAGGAGGCCTATTACGCATGCAAGTCTCGTGCGCATCTGTCTCTGTGTCTGACGCTAAGGAGGCCAAATATGCATGTAAATCTCGTGCGGCTGTCTTTGTGTTTGTTGTCAGTGTGAAGGACTACTGAAATCGGCATAGAAGTCCTCGTGTATTTTAAATCTATTAGTCTACATTTTTAATGTCTAAGTCTACAATTTTAGTTCACAATGAAATGGAAATATAAGGAATCACTGTCTAGTTTGGAGAGTATGCCAGGGACATCAACAATAGTGGGAAACATGGGATAATTTTAGCATAACGGGCTTCGCCCGTTATGCAAATTATCCCATGTTTCCCACTATTGTTGATGCCCTGGCATACTCTCCAAACTAGACAGTGATTCCTTAAATCAACATCACTAACTTTAAAAGAGTTATCACAGAGAAAACAAATAGGAAAATATGAAAATATATATATTCGTTTGTTCAATATGAGGCGCCATTTTGATATTTTTACTGGTAAAAAGTGATATATCCTATTTGAATAGGTGATATCACTCATTCGAATAGATGATACATGTATTCACCTATTCAAAAAGGTGATATCACCTAATCAGAATAGGTGATATCACCCATTCGAACGAGTGATTTCACTTTTTGGCAGTTCATACCAAAACGTCGCCTCATACACTATATTTCAACCACATGCAATGGACAAACATCAGTTCTGAGAAAGTGTACCATAAATTCCTTTTTCGGTAAATCAATCGTTCATTCAATCTTTTTTCACTAATTTCAGAAAATAATCGACAGTTTCTTTCAATTTGTAATAAATAAATTCTTACAAGTATGGGGAAGAAGCCAAAACGATCGATAATCGAACGTAAACATAGCTAAAATGAAATTTCATTTGTTTCAAAAGTTAAAATATTTTTTTTAACCACGAAATAAATTTTCTAGGTTTTTTAAGACCAAAGATGGCGTATAGTTCAACAATTTTTGCTTCAAGCCATAAAATTGTGTCCAGCACATAGAAAGATACTCAGTTCAGACACTGGGTATAGTTTAGATAAAGACCAACAAAGAATAACATGCACTAATTTTAATACATAACAATTATAACTCAGTAACTCTCCTATTTACAAATTCAAACAGCTTTTAACATGTTCAAAACATCCAAAATGTCTTTTTGTAGAAGCTTTTTTGATGCATGTCTCCAAGGTAACCATTATCATCGGATCACTTGATTCAGAGCGAGTGGCGACGAAGATTGTTTCCGGTAGTGGTCGCGATTTTCCGGAAAACATTCCCAGATACACATCATTTCATCTACTCCGGCGGAGGCTGCAACAAAAATCTATAATACCTCCTAATTGTCATAACATGGCAATAATGTATATATTTATGATAAAATAATAACAAAGGAAAGCATATGCAGTTCCACATTGTGATCAAATAAAATTCTAATTGTTTCCCAGGAATAAACAAGTGATAAAGAAGAGGAGAGAGCGACGGACTTTCTTGTCCTCTATTAGAAAAAAAAATCATGCAAATTCGTAACATTTTTCATTTATGGAAACCAAATGACATAATTGTATCCGAGTGCATTTTCCCTCAGATCAAACCGATACGCACGAGTAACTACAAATATGGCGATTCTTGGTCAACATACAAGTAATTTGAAATAGCACCAAGCCTAAAAGTACAGACATGCTATGCAGAACTTTCTAAACGTTGAAGCAAGAAAATTGTGTCAATTCTGATTCTGCCAATAGCTGTGACACAATTGAATATATAAATGTCAATAGAAACACGAGTATTGCCTTTAATATTAGAGTATGAGGAATATGATTACCTATTGTAGTCCCATTAGGACTTAGCGTCATGTGTAGAGGGCGTGCTAAGTGCTGTTGAAGTTTTGCAAGGGGTTCGAATTGAAATCTGGACATCCTCCACAACACAATGTCGTTGTTTTCTGGTGTTACTGAACCGTGACAGGATGCAAGTTCTTGATACTCTTGTGACCACAATAACCCACATACCTAAAAGGATAGCAAATTATTTTTATAATAAATAATTCACTTATACACCGTCATTATTTCAAAGATTTCGGTCGAAACTATTAGTTCGAGATTCTATAACGTCTACATCTTTATCAAACCTGAAATTTGGTTGACATTTTGGCAATCAGTTCCCCCGTGTGAATCTGCCACAGTTTGATGTACCCATCTTGTGCTCCACCTCCCGTTGCTATGATACTGCTTCGCCATGGACACCATGCCAGCGCCTGTGCATTCCGTAAAAAAAAATTATCCAGAAATGTTTTGAGTTAAATTGAATTTTAGGTTTTGAAACAACTTTGCCAATTTTGTTGCAAAATTCAATAAACCTTAGCGCATCCACTGTGTGCTTTAATCGTCCTGAAGCAATGCTGTGCGCGTAGATCCCATAACCGCACAATGCCCCCATTACCACCCGTCACCATGTCGTGAGAATTACTGGACAGTGCCATGCCACAAATATCCAGTCCCCGTCCAATTAATCTGCCAGCTAAGAGAGGACATCTGAGATCGTACTGGTAAACTCTCCCTTTGCGATCTCCCCTGAAAGACAAAATCTTAGTTGTAGAGTGCTTATCTTTATCCCCCCCCCCCCTCTCAAATAAATTTCCATACTTCAATTGATAATACTTGCGTGTAGATTTCGTTGTTTCTCCATTTTATTACACTTATTGTAGTCTTCTCATCTACGTTAACGTCGTGTATAATCTTTTCCATTTCAGGATCGAAGACCTTCCAGAAGTATTTAAAATGATTTAATCAAACATACACTCGAATAAGTTACAAGATACACTGTACATATGCAGTGTATTAAAAAAAATCAAAAGAGACGTTTTCTTTTCAATTGGAGCGATTGTCTAAATGGGATGTGATATGAAAAAAAAATCAATTTTTTTAAGGTTTGTTTTTCTAATTTGCTAAAAATATATATACTGTGATTAATTAACATCTTTTGCGTTTTTTAAAAACTATTTGTAAGATCAAGACATTGCAATACCATGCGTACCTTCAGATGACCCTGATTGTCTCCAGTGGCCACCAGGTGGCCCTCGTTGTTCCAGCAGACAGCAGACACATAATTAGAGGAGGTTTCATCCTCTGGTACGATGTTGACTTTCTTGCAAACCTTTGAATCGACATCCCAGATGTATGTTGTTTGTTCTAAGGCAACTACAATCTTGTTGGAACGTCCCCAGTCTAGGACATTTGTGTCTAAAATGACAAATTTTAAAAGAGTGAATAGACCAAATACTTGATATTGTCTGGAATTCAACTACATTTGTATGAAAAGAAAGAATATAAACTGTCAAGAGACGGGAGATTCATTGTTCGTATGGCTTTGCAACAGATCTGAGAAATTTCCTAAATTCCTACTTACAGAAATCATTTCGGATTTTGGGCATGTCCAGTATATTTTTGGGTGATGTGACCACCTTTCTTCTCATCTTTCTAGGGCATATTTGGAGACAACCTGTGAGTGACACAGAAGATCCTGAAGATACATTTACATGTACTGTATACATAACTTGTCAATTCGGATCCTACTATATACCACTGGCAGCATGCAAAAATCAAATAAAAACCACAGCCTTTTTGTCTAGAAAAAAATTAACTTACTCTGTGATTCTGGACTTTGGCATGGTGCTATAGGCAATACTCGTTTTTGACCCGGAGAATCGAGAATTTCATCGAGAACATCACCATAAATCTGTTCTTGGTCGTTGCCCCAAAGAGAGTGGTTCTTGGTTTCGCTGGGTGGACTCATCACCCGGGCGTGGGCCACATCAACATCTAGGTGGGGTCGATATGGGATAAAACGGTCATGGATATAAATACCAGGAGAACACAGCTCAGTGGCGGCCATTATAAAGCATTCCTCTTACTAATTCAAAACCACTCATGTGTAACGTTTTGTCTTTTTCGAGCATATTCTAAAAGGAAGCTAAATCGTCAAAAAATGGAAATCGATGTATTTCTGTACCCACAGAAAAAATAATTTCAATTGTAGAAAGGAAAAAGAGTCAGAATAATATTAGTAAATTCATCGGATTTTAATTATAATAAGAACATTTTATGAAGTTCCCGATGTGGCTATCCGGAATATCATACGAAGTCTCTGTTCAAATAAAATTATTTGGAGTTATGCTAGCTGCAGATCTGTAACGTTATGATTTTATGTATTTGTCTTTGACCATAAAGCTACAGATTCCGTAATGCAAAAAAGGTGCAATTTACGGCACAATATTTTTTGCGCGCTTTTGGGGAGAATTTCTCCACTTTCCAGCATCGGTCAATTAACTACCTTTCAAAGAAAAATATATAAAACCATAACGCTATGTTGATCTGCAGCTAGAGTTATGCACCATCGACATTCTGTCAAAAATACCCAAACTACTTTGTGACCTAAGAGACTGACCATGGGGTATCATGAAATACCACATGGACCGAGTACCAGAGGGGTCAAGCGCCCCCATCCCCCCGATTTTTTTTCCCAAACATTACTTTTTATTGTTGAAAAATGTTTATTAAAAGGCTGGTTATCCCTCTAAACACAATGGCATTTCTTTGTTACAGTAAAGTGGAGTCAGGGTAATGTGGTTAAGTGTGAATGGAATTAGGTTATAAAACAATGAATCCTAACCCGACCCCATCCTTCGAATTTGCACCATTTTCTTTTTAGCTCACCTGAGCCGTAGGCTCAAGTGAGCTTTTTTGATCACATTTTGTCCGGCGTCCGTCTGTCTGTCTGTCCGTCTGTCTGTAAACTTTTTACATTTTCAAATTCTTCTCAAGAACCGCTGGGCCAATTTCAACCAAACTTGTCACAAAGCATCCTTGGGTAAAGGGGATTCAAGTTGTTCAAATGAAGGGCCACGCCCTCATTTAAGGGGAGATAATTGGGAATAAATGAAAATTTGGTGGTATGTTTTAAAAATCTTCTTCTCAAGAACCACTGTGCCAGGAAAAATGAAACTTATGGGGAAACATCCTCAGGTAGTGTTGATTCAAGTTTGTTCAAATCATGACCCCCGGGGGTAGGGCGGGGCCACAATGGCCGACCAAAGTTTTACATAAAAATATATAGGAAAATTCTTTAAAAAATCTTCTTCTCAAGAATATCAAAGCCATGATTGATCATATTTATCTGGAAGCATGTTCAGGTAGTGTAGATTCAAGTTTGTTCAAATCATGACCCCCGGGGGTAGGGTGGGGCCACAATGGCCGACCAAAGTTTTACAAAGAAATATATAGGGAAATTCTTTAAAAATCTTCTTCTCAAGAATGACAAAGCAATGATTGATCATATTCATATGGATGCATCCTCGGGTAGTGTAGATTCAAGTTTGATCAAATCATAACCCCCGGGGGTAGGGCGGGGCCACAATGGCCGACCAAAGTTTTACATCGAAATATATAGGAAAATTCTTAAAAAATCTTCTTCTCAAGAATAACAAAGCCATAATTGATCATATTTATATGGAATCATCCTTAGGTAGTGTAGATTCAAGTTTGTTCAAATCATGACCCCCGGGGATAGGGCGGGGCCACAATGGCCGACAAAGTTTTACATAGAAATATATAGGAAAATTCTTTAAAAATCTTCTTAAGAATGACAAAGCCATGATTGATCATATTTATATGGAAGTATCCTCAGGTAGTGTCAATTCATTTGTTCAAATCATGACCCCCCGGGGATAGGGCGGGGCCACAATGGCAGACCAAAGTTTTACATAAAAATATAAAGAAAAATTCTTTTAAAATCTCTTCTCAAGAATAACAAAGCCATAATTATTCATATTTATATGGAAGCATCCTCAGGTAGTGTTGATTCAAGTTTGTTCAAATCATGACCCCCGGGGGTAGGGCGGGGCCACAATGGCCGACCAAAGTTTTAAATAGAAATATATAGGAAAATTCTTTAAAAATCATCTTCTCAAGAATAGCAAAACCATAACTGGTCAAAGGTTTACTTTTGGATTTAAACTTTTCAATAATAAAACCAATTTCTACTTTTTCCTAGCCACAGTGGTCAGGTGAGCGATGTGGCCTATGGGCCTCTTGTTAGCTCACCTGATCGAGGATTAAATGATCATTAGAAATACATGTACTGTAAATCACTTTTTATTCGCGATAACTTTATTTTCGCGTAATTACACGAGACGGTTTGCTCGCGAAAATTTCATTCTCGCATATAAAAAAATTTCATAAGATTATATAGAGCAATGACCACAATTCATGAAAATTTTGTTTTGGTAATAAAGAGTCGATGACTATCTCGCGAAAATAAGGTGTCGCGAAAATTAAGTGATTTACAGTTTTTAAAAAAACCTTTGTGGGTTCATTTTTTTAAAGCCTTCTGACACAGTGTGGATTCAAGTCTGTTCAAATAATGTCCCCGGGGGTAGGGTGGGAACACTATAAGTGAACGAAGTTTTTCATGGATATATATAGGAATAATCTTTAAATATCTTCTCAAGAAAGGCAAAGCCACGAACACTCATTCATATGGAAGCATTGTCAGGTAGTTTATATAGATTAAATTGGTTCAAATCATGGTCTCGGGGTGCGCGACAATGGACAGTCAAAGTTTTACTTATTATAAGAATACTTAGTAATAATTTTAAAAAAAATCTTTATCTCAAGAACAACACAGCAATGTTCAGTCATATTTATATGAAAGCACCGTCAGGTATGTAGGTTCAGATTTGTTAAAGTCATAAACCCACCATCTTCGCTACTCCGCGAGTTAAGATGGGGGCCACAATGGGCAATCAATGTTTTACACTGGAGTAAATAGGAGGAAAGTTTGTTGCTAGGTATTGTAGCTTAAAATTTGTCTAAATCATGACCCCAGAGGTTAGAGGAACTAATGTTTTACATGTGGAATAAATAGAAAAATCTTCTCAAGAACAGCAAGGCCATAATTCATCATATTCATGTGGAAGTATGATCAATTAGTGTAGATTCAAGTTTGTTCAAATCATGACAGGAGTTACAATTGGCAATTAAAAATTTACACCGGAGTATATGGAAAGAAGAATCTGCAGATCTAGTTGCAGATCTGTAGCTCTCCGAAAAAAAAAATATATTGATGGACCGGTCTATCAATATATTTTTTCCGGAGAGCTACAGATCTGCAGCTACTGCAGATGAAGAACTCAAATGACCATTAGTTACTCAGATGAGCGTTTTGGACCATGGGTCTCTCTCTTTGGGAGGATCTCTTATTAGACCTCCAATAACAAACAAAAATTATGTGTACATTACAGAAAAATACTTATTAACCTTAACCACAAATGATCAAAACTATCAATAAAACAAGTGGCCTATGGGCCACAGTGCTCATCTGAGTAGCTTCTTCACAAGATTTTGACCCATTCTACCCTTAGGAGCAATTTAAAATCTAAATAACCTCAGGTGGTTTTCATACAAGTTTCAGCTTTTTGGACCCCGTGGTTCTTGAGATTTTTTTAAAAAAATAATCCACTCTTTTTTGTCTTTTCTTGGTTATCTCCTCTTGTAAAGGGACTTGGCACTTGGTTGAATGAAAGTTCTTAATTTAAAGTTTCATACAACCAAGGATAGGCCATTTGGTATTTGACATGCTTTGAATTTGGCTGTGATGTGACCATATTTTGAATTATGCATTTTTCTTTTGGAATTACTTCTGCTGGAATTGATTTTTAGGCAATATGTTTAGACCTAAGAATGGCTTATTTCGGGTGTTTGCTTTTTATCCATCTGTAAATGCATTCCCTGATTTCCAATATAGGATAAAAAAGAAACAAGAAAATGATGTTGTAGATGTGTTTATTGATAGAAGTTAACAACACCAGGCAGATCACATTCTCATCAGAAGTTCCTGTAAAACAAACAGAGATTAATCTGTATCTAAATTTTTTAGGAATGAGGTTCTAGAGAGGGATTAATTTTTTTTTTTTTGTCGTAAAATATCAGATTATTATCTATTTTCTTTTTTAAAGAATTTTCTCAGAATATATATATAAGTTGCCATAATGTTTTCTTACTGTGCTATGAGGTGGTCTCTCTTTGCCAATCTGATAAGGGAATCATCAGATTCTCCCTGAAAGATAAAAGAATTGCCTTATAAAGGGAGGGAAGTCCAAGCTAAATGTTTGATACAATTTTTATCTAAAAACATAAATAAGAGTACTACAATGATGATTATCACATGATTTCATTCTCAAATATTTAATTCACATGGTATCCACAATGAAGTTATTACAGCCTGAGCCAGTATTGATACTGACACACATGGGAGGACTAGCATATGCAGTACACAACTCTTTGTAAAAGAGATAACATTTGGAAAAGGAATTTTTGCTTGACAAAACAAATAGTTGAATTCTGATGGGGAAACTGTCTGTAGATGTTTTCATTCAATATCATATTGAACAATCTAGGACAAATAAAGTTAAGAGTAGTGTTTTAGGGTACACTTTACTTTACCGGTCCCCAGATCCACAAGATCCTCGCGCTCATTGGACTATGACGTAACATTTACGTCACTCAACTGAAATGGGTTAAATTTCCACACTATTCAACTGATTAGGGTTAGTCTTGCACCCACCTGAGAGATTAGGTTTAGTCCTTGCACTAGTATTCGACTGACTAGGGTTAGTCTCGCATCCATCCGAGAGATTAGGGTTAGTCCTCGCACATTATTCGACTGATTAGGGTTAGTTTAGCATCTGCCCGTAAGATTTCGTCGGAACGTCTTAGTCCTTGCATACCATCGATGAATTAGGGTTAGTAACTCGTTCTTTTACATAAGTTAAAAATTCAGTTGTTTCTGTAATTTTTCCAAGATCATATAATTCAACTTTAAAAACATTTCGTTCTTTTGTTTACATTGAAGAATGGCCAAGTCCGAAAGAAATGACACTAAGCATGTGCCGCACGCGCTTTGTTCAGAATTATTCTTTGACGATTTTTGCCATGAATAAACAATATTTATTAATTTCTTTCAGAGATCGAGGTTAAAAACTACGTTTTAAAACGAAGTTTTAAACTAAACTTTTAACCATAGAATTCGATTTTGGGGTCAAAAGGCCAAAAAACCTTGTATTTAAATTTTTTTTCGATCGCTCACGTGATCTCATATGTACTAAAGTCGCCTTCGGCGACGCTACATTTTAGCGCGTTTTTCTGGGGACCGGTAAAGTAAAGTAGTTCCGTGTTTTAATCAACATTATCCCATATTCTGTTGCACTTACCATTCTTCTAATGTTTCCACAGATGGCGTAAGTTGTGTTAGATCCAGTCATGCGGCCAGTGGTAGGATCCACCTGAAATATCAATAATCACATATATTATATATCAGTGCATCATAAGGATACTTAGCAGTGTTTTATTCTGGTAAGTACCTGAGGTATACTAGTACAGTCAGTATTACTATTAAGCTACATGCACTTTAACTTACATCAGCAATATTGATCTGAATTGATGCATGGTCCTTTGCTGCTATGATTCTGTTGCTTGCAGAGCTGTAATGTAAGATAATCATTACTTAAGTTTTTACTTTAGAAGAAAAAAAAATGCAAACATAAATTATTCTAAACAAAATCATGTTATATTCGAATTTCGAAACATAAATATTGCTTCTGTTTTCACATCAGTTTAGACAATCATGATACAATGAAATCATTCAAATCAAGGATGGAACCAATCATTAACCCTTATAAAGATTAGGCTACATAAATCATAAATTTTTAAAATAGTGGGGACATCCAAATAAAATTAAAAATAATTATGGTTAGTGCTAACTTCAACTATATTTATGGGTTTAAAATTAGGGCTGACACAGGTAAAGAAAATGACCAACCATTTTCTAGGGATGTACATATCCACAAATTCTCCTTGATCGTTCTGCATACTGACAGCTTACTACAATGTAAAAAATCAACATCAAACTTGGAGGATAAACGATAAATGCATATCTAAAACGTTTTTTGACCCCCCCCCCCTTTTTTTAAAGATTTTTTGTTTTGTATCAGGCTTATTTACTGACAAATATTGACTGAAAATGAATTTAAAATTAAAGCATATGAGGTGATATTTGTATATAAATGCTTTACTGAGCGTAGAATTATAGAATATGACAAATTTAGGCAATATGTTATTTTAGAAATGTTAATACACACTACTGCAATGGCTGTGAGAGTAAAGAGGAAGCACATGGATATGTCATTTACCCAGAATGCATAGCAGGCAGGGTTAGGTTTACAAATCCATACTTTCTATAAAGCTATCTAAATTTCATAAAAATCACCTAATATGTTATGCATGAAAGCAAAAAATTAAAACCATTCTTTACTATCTTATATGTAATTTAAAACTCGAAAAGATTCGGAAAGGATATTTTTTTTTTAAGTTTGAAGATTAAGTTTTTGATATTTTCCCTCAAAATTTATTTTGTTAACACGTTCATGGTTGGGTATCTTTTGAATAAAATCCTTGTAATTTATCCCTGATGATCTAGAGAAAATTCAAAATAATTGAAGTTTTCAAAAAAAATCTGAAGAGAGTAACATTAACTTTAACATGTTTTCTCCTTCTTCTTTTGGCAAAAATGTACGATTTTTCAAGTCTGCAAAGCGTTTCGGCGAGGATTTTCATGATCAGTTACACGTTTGTCTGCAGAAGTTGGAGAAGTTTCGGTTCCCCCGAAGATGTCGTTAAAGGTTTGTGAAAATCTACCCCATTTCATCATGTACCTGCTTTACAAAAATATTTGTACAAAATTTTTCAAAAACTAGATATACTTAAAATTTTTAATACATGATTAAAAAAAACAGTTGGAAAGTAACAGAATTCAGCAGTGTAACGTTATAGTCTGTTGAACTGTTCTGCAATTCTGTTTATGACAAGGCACTGAGGAAGATGAAAATTCTATATTTTTTTTTTAAAGAAATGTTGTTTGTCAGATGATGCACATTTAGATAGTCTTAGAGAATAATCCCAAATCTACCAAAATGATATTTTCATAATTTACTAACTTTGAGATAAAACCCTTATCAGGTTCATATACAGACATACAGTAAGCCTGTATATATTTTGATAAGATGAGTGTAAGGTGCCTAAAGGCAAGAAATCATAATTCTGTCATGTTTAAAAATCACCAGTCTACAGTCTTCACAGTATTGCACCACTGCTTGATAACAAAATGCTTTAGTGATTATACTAGGGTTGATGTGAAATGATATTGTTAAGCCTACAAGGTTTTAGAAAATTTATGCAAAACAACTTTTAAAAATTAATAAACACAAAATTTAACAATGGCATTCATATCACCCACACTGCAATTATTATGGCAGATTAACCTGTGGTTTTAATTTTTGCTTACTATCAATTGTAGATATTAGTTTCTTTTCACAGAAGATTTAATGCAGTTTCTGAGCTAGAAGACTTTATCAATTTCTGTCAATTGTTAATTTGACTGTCCTCCTGGCAGCTGATTAGATTTTAACAGACAACATACACATGACAACGGAGAAAGCTTCAGATAAGGCACCGCTGCTAATATTGACACAAACAAAGTGCTCTTTTAATCTACAGAAGCACAATTACTTAGTGATCTGTATTGTGCCACCTCCTGACTCCAAGACCATAGACTGAGAAGTGAGAACAGACTTAAATCAACATTTCAACCCAGTATAACTTGTGAAATAATTTTAAAAAATAATCAATCAAAATATTCATTATGGGTTTAAATTTTATACAAAATTGCATTTTTTATAGCAAATACATTAAATAGTCTAAGAGCTCAAGATAATAAAAATCAATATTTTGGCTTATGTCTATTCTCAGTTTATGGTCATATGGGATATTTTTTACTTGCCTTTTGAAATCTGAATACATTTTTCTGAAACATAATGATTTGTTTTTAAAATGTATTGATGAAAAAATTGAACTGGGAAAAGTACAGGTATTGCATTTATGCTCAAGAGAGAGAGAAACCAGTTTCTTTTAAAAGTATTGATTATCTTTCTATGAAGCAACTAAATAGTAAACACATTTGAAACAATGTATTATATTCTATTTTTACATAACATTAATAATAAATCATACAGAAAAGTAGCATTTTCAGATTTTCTAATGTAAAGATTGCATTTTCAGAAAAAATAGTTTTTACTTTGAATTAATATTGGAAGGAAATATACTGATCTGGATAAACTTCTCTTTGGTTACTTTGGTTGTTAGATATTTCCAATTTACCAGACCAAATGTCAAGTAGATTACACAGAATTTGCCAATTTCATATCTCCTGTAAAATCAATACCTCCCATATATTGTACTCTACATTTGTCATTAACATATAAAATGTTTTTCAGAAGGAAACTCCATCAGATCAGCAACTACATTTGGCTGCTTTACAAGGAAACTTAGAACAACTAAAACATGTACTAGATACCGGAAAAGTACATGTAGACTGCAAAGACAAGGTAGTTACTGTAAACCAACTTTTATTAGCGACAACTTTATTTCGCGATTTACTGAGAGTAAACTAGTTCGCGACGATTTATTTTCGCGATCAAGCCTTTTTGGAATTGTTTTAGTAGAAAAAGAGACTTTAAAGACCCGTTCGTGGCGAGAAATATTCGCGATGACGAGGCTCTCGCGAACCTCGCAAAAATTTCTCGCACGCAAATAAAAGTTGGTTTACAGTATATCATTTTATGGAGCTTACTACTCTTTCATATATTGTTTCTAATAAATGGTAAAATTCATCAAGTTAGGACATCCCTATTGCTTTTGGGGAGAGTCCAGAAGATGTGTGACTACAGTATTGGAATTACTGATACATGTATTATTGAGATAGAATACAAATACTCTTTCCCCTCTTTTTGAATAATATGAAGTTTATTTGCCTATTATCTTCAATAATATTTTTAAAATATTCAACTTCACAGTGGCAGCAATGGCTGGTTTGACTATTTTAAATATTTATACTAATAAATATGCTTACATTCATATTTAGAAATCAAGTCTTGGTATTTATATTAATGAAAATAATTATTTGGCATATTTATTTTACTATCTTAAGCACAAGGTATACTTTTTAGGTCACCTGAGTAAACTCAGGTGACCTATTGCTATCTGTTTTCGTCCGTCGTCGTGCGTCGTCCGTTAACATTTGAACATTTTCAGCTTCTTCTCTGCAACCACTGAACCAATTTCAACCAAATTTGGCACAAAGCATCTATGGGTGAAGGGGAACAAAAATTGTGAATTTCATGGTCCCTGCCCCCCTGGGGCCTGGGGGGTGGGGCAAAAACCAGTAAAATTA
>PRKT01000057.1:1273548-1297923 GCA_003671525.1 Saccostrea glomerata | reverse complement strand
GGGGGGTGTACTTATATACTGAAACTGGATGAATTGTTTGAGATCTGCTCCTTGGTATTAATCAAATATTTTTGAAAAGCAAGGGTGCCTTTTCAAAAATTGTGCAATGTGTGGATCTAGGCCTAAGGGTCAGGGGTTCATGTGTGATAGGGGCATTTCTGATTATTGCTGAATATTACTGATTACTTGAAATGCATTTTTTGTTCCCCCACCCTGCCTATGGGTATCAAGTAAACAAACTAAGCAACTGCTAAGTGTATTGTTATGATGATCAAATGGTGCCTCTTTCAAAATTGTGAATGCCATAGCATCTTGCTTAAAACATGAATCAAATTAAATCGCTGGAAAGTTGTTGCATAATGCTCAGGTGACCTATAAGGCCCATGGGCCTCTTGTATAATTGTGGATTTAGTGGGTTTTTTTTCAATATGTTTAATTATTGAATTACTGTTTTATTTCTCATAGGAAGGGACATCTCCGTTAATTTTGGCTGCTGCAAACAATCATCTAGACTGTGTGAAAGAACTTCTGAAACAAGGGGCTGACCCTTCAGCTCGCAGACTTGTGAGTATAACAAAATAGGTTCCAGACCGAGAAACAGAATGTGAGGTGTAAAATGAGGAAATTTAGTGAATATCTAATTTAAGTTTATGCATATATGTACCGTACATACTCGCCTATAAGTCGGTCCGCCTATAAGTCGGTTGTACTCAAGAAGCTTATGTTTAAGATGGACTGACTTCATATAATACCATTCTTTTTATAACTCGCCTATAAGTCGGACATAGAGTTTTGGACCATATATTAACTCCCAAAAAAATGACTTATAGGCGAGTATATACGGTATAGCAAATTTATGCAGACTACTTCATGTAATTTACAAGACTTTGTAATGTAAATTCATATACATGCTAAGAACTGTCTTGTTGAGTAGCATTTTAATGACTTGGACACAAATTAAAATAGGGTATTAAGTATTTTTAAAGCACTTTATGATTTTCAAATCTTGTAAGACATACACAACCTACATTATATAGATATATAAAGTAATAATTTTGTTACAGACGGGAACCTGTGCATTGTTCTTTGCTGCTCAGGGAGGATTTCTTGACATTGTACGTGTGTTGTTAGACAGCGGAGCCTCCCAAGATCTAGCCAGCTATGTAAGTTCTTGTATTACATGTATACTGTGCAGTATTTTGGTGATTTAAACATGAGTTTCACATAGTATCACAGTTGCAAACATCACAAGTTCACAACTCAATCAGTGAACAACTTTGGTTGGGAATTGAATTTTTGAATTTGATTAATGGTTTAAGGAACATTTTTGACTTTTGCACACCTGCAGTTTTTATCAAAGAGTGTGTTGTGTTGATTCAGTGTGTGTTATTTGCAGGATGGAGGGACACCTTTGTTTGTAGCCTGTCAGTGTAATCATTTAGATGTTGTGGAGGAACTACTCAGTAGAGGGGCGGATCTCCATGCTCAAATGATTGACGGGGCCACACCTCTCTTTATCACTGCACAAAATGGCCATTTACACCTGTTAAAATACCTGGTAACTCGAGGGGCTGATGTCAATGTCAAAAGACAGGTATCAAACCTATAGAGTATAATCATATTCTATTGTTTTTTAAAATTCATGGCTTTCTGATTTTAAAAAATCACTCATGTGTACAGGGTACACGTAAGCACTAGTTAAAATAAATGGCAAAAAATATTTATTAATCATTAATTGTTTTTTAATTAATTATATTTGAATATAATTCAATAATTTCTCTATTTCTTTTTTGGCTCGTTCAATTTAAAAATATTGCTATGACAATTAAGAATGTATGATAAACTGTTTTATAGGATCAGGCTACTCCTTTGTGGATAGCTTCACAAATGGGACACACCTCCATTGTTAAAGAACTCTTATCCTCCGGTGCTGAAGTAGATGCTGTCAGAGAGGTATATAGAGAGCTGTTTCAAAAAAAACTTCTTCCATTTTTTCTGTGAATTTCTACAGCAAAACCTCTTAAAGGACAAGTAATAAAAAAAGACGAATAATGAGATGGGGGACTTCTGTACATAAAATGATGTTTTCTTTATAGGATGGTGCAACTCCCCTTTTCAAGGCATGCCATAAGGGCCATTTAGATGTTGCTGAGCAACTCCTTAAACACAAACCAAACTTGGGTTTACTCAAGGTATGGAAACTTTTCTGTAAGAATGTGTTGTCACATCATGAGGATATTTAAAGGTCCTCTAATGATATATTAAAGTAAATTAAAATTTGAATATTTTAAAAGTTGACATGAGTTTCATATACACTATTTTTCTTGAAGAGAAACAAAATCACAAATAAAGAGGAATAAAATTAGAGAATTTGCCACACATGTAAATGCCAATTTATACTGCAAGTTTTTGTTGTTTTCTATCCTTGCCTGTATTTTATATTTGATTTCAGAATGGGGAGACACCACTACACGCTGCAGCCCTGTTTGGTCACATGAAGGTGATGAAATTGCTCATGTCTTATGGTGTGGATACAAGGCTCAAAAACAAGGTATGTTATACATGCACTCAGGCATTTACATGAATGCTTGTCTGGATTCTCTTAAAGTATCAGATGCATTTATGTGACAAGAATAATTACCTGATCATTGTAAGGACATGATTCTTCTGATTACAGGAAGGTAAAACTGCTGCAGAACTTGCCCAAGAAGCAGGATATGACTACATTGCCAAATTTATCAACAGTTTCCAAACCAGCCAGGACAGGAAAAGCCCCACCACCCCACCCCCATCTTGATGTGCCAAGCGATAATCTACAAACCCCACCTAGCAAAGCAAGCTTTCTGTTTGTCTGTGATTATTAAAAAGGTCCCATGTCTACCATCAGGTGTACAACAATTACGCAAATTTATGTTGGAATCGAAAATTCTTTAAAACTTTTTTCAATGTTTTTTAACAATTTTCAAAGAAATGTTTACGCAGCTTCATTCTTTTTTTTGTCTATGAGAATGTCAACCATTGTAATTTTTAAAGTTTTATTAATTTTTGTATATGAAACTTTATATTTGCAGTTGTTAACTTTTTCTTTTTGGCTGATTTTGATATTAATTACTTTTGTTCTTGTAACATAAGCATACCTTTTCTAGATGGTAGCTAGAGCAAATTTGAAAAACAAACCAAGAGATGTTAAGGTTATTTACAGACAATGTTGACGCTTGTTATCACATGGAATAATCTTGCCTTTATTTTCTTTAGGGTAGATAGGTCAGTATCATTTCGTAAAGTGAAATAATATGGTGCAGGCCACCATATCTAGTTTCTGCTGTGATTAAAGTGTCGTTAAATTGTGTTTGTAGGTGTTGATTGGGTTTATATATGTAAAGCAACTGGCTCTTCTCATGAATTTTTGCTAGTGAGTTTTTGTGTTTTGACCTTCATTCAAAAAAGTAGCAAAATACTTTAAGTAATAGGATTGAAGTCACAGAATTCTTGAATATTATCAAAAAGAATCCTGCTTATGTTTGCAATTTAATTTTGCAAAAAAATATATAATGTTTTTCAAAATACTCCTAAATCTCCATGATAATCGTATTTATTTGAACAGTTAATTTTAGTATGAGTCTGAAAAATATAGTGCAATTCATTTTTCATGTGCTAGTCATAGTTAAGAGGAAATCTGATATATATTTTTTGTTTTTTGTTTTTGATAAAGATTAAGTTTTAAATTGTAGAGGTTGTTATTAATGAACAGTGTTGCCTCTTTTGAGTTACCTCATACCTGAGTCGTATTCTAACTTCTGAGATTGTAGAGACTAAGAAATGAGGGATTTAAATTTCATGTTCAAGTTGTCAAAATGATCTAAGTTGGTGCATAATAAAGGGTGATATTCCATTGTTGTGACAGGATTCTGTGTATATCACCAAGATGTCTTTCCATTATATTACGGCTGCCTTGAATGTTGTATTGGTGCTTCCGTGTTGTGTTGTCGACTTGTCGGCATGTAGATATTTGTTTCAGGCAATTTCATTTAAAGGTAGTGAATATATTTCACAGGAAATAGACTTAATAGACAATCAAATTATTGTTTAATCAGAAAGGAGATAAATGTTTACAGAAAAAAGTTTATACATGTTTTTAAAGGATGTTATGTTGTGTAGAATAATTTTCTGCACATCTTTTGGAATAAAATGAAATGAATATCTTTTTATGAACCATTAAGTGGAAGCTCAAATCATTAAGCTATGGAAAATTGATAAGCAAACCAAAGTGGAAAGTCAAGGTTGAGAAATGTGTATTAGGAGGATGACTGTTTATGTACAGGTTGTGAATTGACTCATATCAGAATAATTTGAATACTCTTAACCCTCCTTGAGTAATACCTTTATAATTACTGAACTTTTTTTGTCATTACACTATATACAGTGAATAAACCAATGAATTTTTGGCATCATTTTGGCTTTGGTAATAATGGTGAGTTCCTGAGACAAAAATATATTGGTATTTTTTTCTGTTAATACGAATTTTGCGTATTATTAAGACGAGGTGGTTAGAAATCTTTTCAGTTGATTCAAGTAATTTGTTTTAGATTTTGTTGATGACAATTAATAATGAAGACTTTGAAATTGATTGATTTCCTCAGATACAGGTGTAGTATATGAAGCTATAACTAATTGGTAATGCAAATGAGATACATATGTGACTATACTTATAACATTAATGTAGAATAAGAAGTGCATGTATTTTCTTTCGTATTTATTGTATTTTATTTTATTTGTAGTGGTTTATAATTTATGATTGTGATTTATAATACATTTATTGAATGACTAGTGTCACAACAGTATTCACTCATACAGGTTTATGTTATAATATATTCCCCTCATATACATGTATTTGCAAGATATTTTACTTGTGCAGTACAGTGTTAAGATACATTTTCATGTAATAGGTGTGCAATATAGTTCCAGCATTTGAAAATAGTAGTGAATGTATACTCTTTCTATAATCAGCATAATTTGTAAGTAAGAGTACACAAATATCTTTTGGATCAACTGTCTAGGTCAATGGTATATTTTGATAAAGTATCACTGTTATAATATGAATATGATGATTTTGACCATGGACAAACATGCAGACAGTGGTACATATTAAGGTCACTGTACTAGGTCTCTTATAATTACTTATCACTTAATTAACTTTTTTAACTTCACATAGTGATAGGTATATTTTAATGTGACATTTTGGCCGTTGACTTTGATATTAGTTGGTGATAAGCATTCATTACTTTTTTGGGGTCTTGACAGCCTGGAAAATTGAGAGGAGTTATTGCTTTCTGAGTTAACCATGTTAAATGATTTTTTTGGCTCAATTTAGTGTGGTGCATTATGATTAATATCTCTCATCTTCTCATGATAATAAATCTTATTCTAGAGAGGTCTCAAGGTTGGCTTTGAACCCTGACCTTGAATTAATGAAGATAATCTGTGGTATGCTTTAAGCTAGATTTTTTTTGTTTAGCATGATTTCATTTCATTAACTTACGGATTCTTCACAATCTGGCTGTTTTTGTGTTATTATGGATTTTTTTTATTTGGCAAAAGAATACCGGGTATTTAAGTTTCTTGGGGTGATGATAATGTCAAAGTATGAAATTACACACAGTGTTCTTCAAAACAATTTCTTTTTCATAGTGGAGAAGAATGCTGTGTCCATACAGTCATTAAAGTACATACAATGTTCAAACAATTAGCATTTGGTTTATTCTGCTATAATGTAGGAAATGGAAATAACTTAAGTGCATTGATACACACAATGATTAAAGATGGCCAACCTCAGTAAGTGAAAAATGTATGTGTATTTGTTCATGCATATTATTTGACAATTTGTGAATCTGTGATGTACTATTATAGAATTTTGGTTACCTCCCGTTTTTGAACCGATATTAGGTGTATATAAGCTAGTGTTGTGAGAAAATCAAAACAGACTTTTTACTTACTACTTAACATGTTTTGTTAGTATTCCTTCTTACAATAATTATGCAGCAAATAAACCTCATTTATTGGCAAAGGCTTAAAATTTCTTTATTTTTTTTGTTTGTTCCCATAAATAAAAGGAGTCATAGGTAATCAACATGTCCGTTATGGGGAGGAAGCTTAGAGCATAAAAATTCTGTCACATAAGACGCTCAGATGGACTAGCCTATTGCTATCTACCGGTATATTCCTTTGTTGCCAGGTGTTTATACTGCCAATATGCAGATATGGGTGGCGAAATAGTTCAGTCCAATACGCTTCATGCTATCTACTTCAAGAGGGCATGTATAGATGAGAGAGATAAAGGAAAATTTTTGAAATTGAACAGTTGTGCAATTAAGTTAAGAAGTTTAGGAAATTAACCCGGAACCTTATGCAATAAAATTAGATTTTCTATGGTGGCACTGTAGCTTTCTGGTTCTCCTTCCCAATTTTTTTTATAGAGCAGCGAGCTACAGTTCTGCAGCTAAGGGGATACACGAATCGCACAATATCGGAGAAGAAATGAAGAAGATAAAACAACAACAAATGACTGAATAATTTAATCAATTTCAATAAAAAATGTAGAGGGAAAGTTTTAGAAAATATACAAATCAATGTCCAATTTACGATTTCTTCAGAGCTTTGTCTTGAGGCAGCTTTCCTTGTCCTAAATACGTCATGTTTGGACGTGTGGCTAAAATGTATTGAGCTTGACCATGTAAAAATTCATTCCACGTGACAGTGCTGCAAATAGAAAAAAAGACGTGATAAAAAATTGACATATAGGTTATGTACAAATTAAAGAGAATTATGATAGAATATCCCTGGTATTATGGATGTTATACTGACCCCAATTCCTTAACATCGAGCGACATGGCTCGAGCTAAAGCATGCTTTGCATAGGTTTCGCCAATGCTATGTCGTCTCCTTGAAAATACAAAGAAAACGCCGTTGGATCTCTGTTTTCACAACTTAGTTAATCCAGTTAGAAAAACGTTTCTAAAAAAAAAAAATCAGTCTTGGTTGTATTCTTTTATATGTAGTAAATCTAAAGGGGAAAGGTTTTCTAAGTAAATCCTCTTTTTAGAAATGTTACTCTACAGAAAATCTTCCAAGGGAAGCTTCACACACGTGTATCTTATGGTCCTTAGCTATTCTATGGAACCATACTCAGTATTTTTTTCCATGATTTGATTTTGATTTAATAATGCGTGTGAAGTGTCGAAACTTGAAATATCTTAAATGATTTATAAATACTTGCTCTTCAGGTAGGTTGAAACGACCGATATACTCATCGAGCACTTTCCTGGCTTCTAACTCCGATATCCTGCCATCGTCATTTGTGTCTAAGTGGGAGAAGGCCATCTTTGCTATCAGAATTTCCTTTTCTGTCAGCAAGTCCACTAACTCATTCTGCAAAGCATCAACATCATCTTACACAGTGCTAATATGTCTTCAAGATTTTGATTACTAATAAAGTTAATTTCCCGTTTACAAGTTGATACATTTCACAAAATGCCAAGGCCAAGATTGGATGCAAAAAACGCCTCTGTGTAATACCGGCATGTAAAAACATTAATTTTTTTATTGTTTGTAAACATGCAAGTGATATAGAGGATTGATAAGTCAGGTGTTTAAATTTTTTTTTTACCACTTTAATAAGTTATTGGATTAATTTACCTTCCTTTAGTATTACCTGATTTCTAGAGGAAAGTTTGACTTTAGCCTGGAAATTTAAAAACTCCCACCAATCAATAGTTCCGTTGCCGTCTGTATCAACCAATCGGAATTCGAGATCAAAGAGTTTTCGTTCTTCTTCTGTAACCTGGTGTCCAAGTTGTTTTTTCTTGTATGCGATGAATTCATCAAAAGTAATTT
Source organism: Saccostrea glomerata (assembly GCA_003671525.1). Classification (NCBI taxonomy): domain Eukaryota; kingdom Metazoa; phylum Mollusca; class Bivalvia; order Ostreida; family Ostreidae; genus Saccostrea; species Saccostrea glomerata. Next base: position 1,290,033 of record PRKT01000057.1, on the reverse strand, counting down.
GACCTCCTGTTATTAACAGATTAACAGAAAACTGAGATATTATTTTAAAATAGTGCAAAATAACAATGTGTCAAATTCCTATACTGTATCCACAAATGACAAATGTGCTGAGTACTTAACCTTTTGGGTTGATTTCTTCATCAAACGTTTCAATAATGTTTTGTATCTCCTTTTCAGTTAGTAAGAAACCCAAATCATCCTGTCAGTGGAAAAACAGATTGTTAAGTAATGATTTTTTTATGACGAGAAGAGTGTGATACTATATTATTGGTATGTACATTAAAATATTTATGCTGTGAGTTGCTTTATTCCAACATTATTTTTTTACTTTCTGTCTCAGACCAACAGAACGTAAATCCCTTACACATGTAGGACAGCTCCACCCCGTGCTGGTGTTGGCTTTCTCTATGGCGGTCACGTGCGATGGATGGAGATCCTGCATCAGCAAAACACAGTTCTTGTGGAACACTCGGTCACAAACCCGGCATGGATACTCGTCTTTAGGGCTCTCAAACTTCTTATCGCACAGCTTACAATGAAGGCTGTCCTGGATATGAATTATATAGAATGAAACTGAATTCCTTGTGTCTATGCAGTTTAAAATTCTAATACTAGTATTATAATTTTATTTTGCTAAACACATGATGTCACAAAGCTACAACAGCCAGGTAAATGTAGATCATTTACGTTGGGACTGAAAGAAAGATTCTAAGTGCTAAAAGAACTGGAAAGAGATGAAGACATCTGAGAAAATACGATAAAAGATTACATCGAGACAGCAAACAGCATACTTAGAGTAAAAGAAAAGTGGCAAAAACCTTGGATTAGCAGGGACTCTTGGAAGGTGGTAGAATGAGTGATTGATAGCATGTTGTTTAACATCTCTCTCAAAATATTTTTACTCATATAGAGACGCTACCACTTGCCGTTGGAGAGCTACAGATTTTGTCCTATACTCGGCATTTAGGGCCATTGAGCAGTGAGGGATCTTTTTCTTGTCTCCATCTACTGCGCCACATGACCTCAGTTTATGCGGTCTCATTCGAAGGACCGGTCTCCACGTCCCACAGTGAGATTCGGAACCTGCAACGGAAGGATCGACTCTTCTTACTTCGCGACTCTAAAGCAGACGCTCTAACCACTGTGCCACGCGGGCGACTGGAAGGTGGTAGAAGAAAGGAAGCAACTAAAATCTAACCTCAAGTGAATCCAAATTCAACAGCGGATCAGAAAGGAAAAAAGAACCTTAAGAAACAAATATTCAATAAAAGATAGATAAAACGAAGCATGAGGGATGACATAATGAAGTGGACAGAAGACATGATTACAGAAGCATAAAGTAAAGGACACATAAAAGAATGTATATGCTTAAGATAACTAGAGTACTAGGTAATGAGAAGAATGGAATGCCAACAGCAATAGAGGACAAAGAGGGCAAGATCTTGAGCAGTCAAAATGAAAGAAAGAAAAAGGTAGAAAGAACACTTTCAAGAAATATTAAACCACCCACAACCTGAAAACCCATAATAAGTTGAAATCGGAGGACAAGTGGTAGATAAGATTGCTACAATTAAGTCCAATACTATTACGGAAAGAGAAAATCACCAAGGCTATAAAGAAATTAAAGAATGGAAAATCTGGAGGAGATGCTGAAATTACAGCTGAGATGTCAAAAGCAAACAATGAGGCAATATCAATTTATTTGAAAAAAAACCCTCTTCACAACACATTGGAAAAAGAAACCATGCCATTGGTTAGAGTAAAGGCGTGATAGTGAAGATTCCGAAGAAAGGTGATTGACCAATATTTGATAACTATAGAGGAATTAAACTTTTGTTTGTACATAGCCAAGCAAAGTATTCTCCAAAATAGTTACTAGTATACAAAAAATCAAACATGGAGTGGAAAACAGTTACACGAGAAACATACGGCTGTCGAAAGGGAAGCAATACAATAGAACAACTAATAACATTCCATAAAATCATAGAACAATGTACCGAAACGAAATCAGTGTTGTCTGTAAACTACGTTTATTTGGAAAAGGCATTTGATTCCAAACATAGAGAAAACCTTTGGTCTATCTTTAAAGTCTATGGCATCTCGAATAAACTGGTCAGAGTGGTGAAAGTCCTATCATTCAAATGTGCAATCGATCTTAGAAGATGGTGAAGAATCAAACTAATTGTAGGTAACAACAGGAGTGAAGCAGTGTTGCACAATGTTTATATTTTTGTTGATTATAGATTTCGTTATGAGAAATACTACAGAAACAAACCCAACAGCTATAATGTGGAATTTCACAACAACACTTGAAGATCTGGACTTCCTGGATGATCTTGCTATCCTAAAAATTCCGGGACATCCCAAAAATTTAAAGACACAAAGACTAAATGAAATTGCAAGTCAAGCTAGCAACGTTGAGAAAACCAAAGTGATGAGACTCAACTCTGACCAAATAGAGTCAGTCAAGATTGATGGACAATACCTAGAGGCTGAAGAAACCTTTACTTACCTTGTAGGTGTGATAACATCGAAGGGGGGATCTGATGAGGACAATAACAACAGACTGGGAAAAGCTAAATCTCAATTTGGAAGGCTCAGAAAAATCTGGAGCTCATCAAAATTTTCCATCCAAACAAAAGTTATTAAACAACTTGGTCTTGTCGCTTCTAATGTATGGAAATGAGACATGGAAAACAACAGAGCGGGACAACTTCCAGAATAGATGCCTTAGAAAAATCCCTGACAATTTCAACGAAGAGCTCCTATCATGCAAAGAAAGCTAGAGCGAGTGAGATGATAACTTTCAGGAAGCGGGATTGGATTGGCCATATACTTAGGATGGAGAAGACCAGAATTTTTACCACCGCACTGACATAACACCAAGAAGGAAAGAATTGAAGTAAGCGGGACAAAGGCAACTTGGAAAAGGACAACTGAACAAGGAAGATTACAGCTGGGTTGGCAAAGCTAGGCGTCAGCGAGAGCAGCAGCCAAGCACAGAGGCAGGTGGAGGCAGTGCATTGGAGCCTTATGTGCCAGCATAGTCAAAAATATTCTACGTTTTCCTGGCTTTTGTACGATTTTGATATTTTACGTGCCAGGAAAACGTGAGAACATGCGCCATCACGAAAACTGGAGGCATTCAGGTGGAGGCGGCATTCTCAGGTTGATTTTCGATACATGCGAACCTAATAAAAAGCTGAATTTACAATTTATCAATAGCACAATGCTTTTAGTACTTGCCAACATCGTTTTTATGGTTTGTTTATACAATATACTAGTAGTCCCGTAAAACATTTTATCAGACCGCCGAGTTTTGTTTTCATTTTGTTCATTTGAAAATCTTACAAAATCTATTCTGCATCAGAATATGGAGTGATAGTTTCTTTTCTTTGATATAGGTGAGTACTAGAAGCATATTGTGCAATTGATAAATTGTATGTTCGGTATTTAATTTAGTTCGCAAGTACTAAGTATCGAAAATCTGCTCCGGTTGGATCGAAGACTGCGAAATTTCCAGTTTACGTTATGGCGCCGGTTCTGATGTTTTCCTGGCACGTGAAATATCAAAATTGTAATAAAAAGGAAAATGTCAGATATTTCGTTCTAGTGCCAGCAGAGAGGATAGGTAAGGTGATGCACGAATAATACTAGTACGAGTACGTACATGTAATAAGAACAGTTAGTTCTCTACGCCTTTACATTGTGTATCAGCGCTACAGCAATTTCGATCACTTGTTTTAATTAATCTTCATCATTACCGACCTGTTGCTTTCCACTGGTATCTCTGAGACTGAGGACAGGAGCCTGAGCACTTGATCGCCTCCTGATGTACCACTGCCGCACCGCTGGATCCTCCTCTCTTAACTCCTGATTCGTCTGCTTGGAGTCCTCCTTCATCTCTTCCATAAAGCTATGGAGTTCTTTCCGGATGCTGAGATGATCTTTGCAATGTTTTAACATAGATCCCACTATCACGGCTTTGGGTATATATTTCTGCCATGTTACTCGGGGGCTGTCCATGGTTGTGTGTAGTAAGTTCAGAATGGTCACGATGGTGTTGTTCTTTGATCGGACTATTCGGACATTTAAAGAAAAGGTTAAGACGATTAAGGATGAGTTATATGGAGAAAATCTGGGTCTAATTATCGAAAGTTTATTTAAAGAATTTCTTTTAAGAGTTATTGCTGATATACGCCATAAATCAAAAGATTTATGATTGCGACTGCATAAGCAGCATTCGATTCAATACACTCGTACATGTAGTAAGTACCAAAAAAACACACCTGGTGAAAGCACCAAACTTGGTCATCTGAGACGTCAAAGATTGATTAAAAACTGATTCAAGTGGCAAATCCTGTTTTATACGTACATTTTAGTGTATTCATAAGATGATCAAACATAATAGATCGTACCCTCAAAAAGATCGATGATTCCTCCTCCCCACTCACCAACCGCATAAACTGAATTTAATAAAATTGTAACAGCTAATAAATTGATTACTACGAAAGCCTATTAGGATCAATCTAGAGAGAAAAAAATTAAAAGGCGTTGTAACGCCTTTTGAAAAGGCGTTATTACGTCTTTCCATTCCAAAAGGCGTTATTACGCCTTTCCATTCTAAAAGGCGTTATTACGCCTTTCCAAAAGGCGGATTACGCCTTTCTAAAAGGCGTTATTACGCCTTTCTAAAACACGTTATTACGCCTTTCTAATAAAAGGCGTTATTACGCCTTTCCAAAAGGCGTTATTACGCCTTTATAAAAGACGTTATTACAATCATCTTTCTAAAAGGCGTTATTACCTCTTTATTTTGAATACACGGTTTAACATATTTAGCCCAACCAAGGAGTTGGGGGGGGGGGGTATAGGACTAATTTCTCAAAAAATAATTTAAACAGATAACAAGTAGATTTCCAGGAAAAAAGATTTTTAAATGCGTCATATATTTTCAATGTTGAACCAACTAAGTCCTTCTTAAATACCAGACACACTTCTACCAAAGATCATTGATTTCAATTGCTCATTATACCTATGCAAATAGTTTGCCTGCTTTTTTCAAAGAGAAAAAATGTCTTCAAATGACCTGACTTTTAATACATGACAAGCAAAGCTCCAAGATACATCTGCCTATATCGTATCTTCACAAGAAGAGTGTTGCCTTCTCTTAATACGAATGCAAAAAGTTGTCAGTGACATGTGCAGGAATATAGAGAATTGCATAAATAAAGATGGTTTTAATTAAATCTTTCATATACCGGGGTATTTATTAACATAAAATAACGCCTTTCCATTTTCCTTTTCAAGTAGGCCAGTAGTACGAGTGCGAATGGGGTACCCCCCCCCCCCCCCTCTTCACATACACACTTTTGGGGAAAAGTCTTCAGTGCTACAGTTCAGATATTATAATTAACTATTGGGTGCTTGGTTCCTGAACATTTTGTTGTAGTGTGTAAAAGTCCCGAGTTTGGCCAGTAGAGTGGGGGTGGTGATGGTGTTTGAGGGGACGGGTTTTGGGGGGGGGGGGGGGGGCTAAAAACACGGGCCTGTTAAATGCAAAATAATGGTTATTCATAAAGAGTAATAACCCTTTTGGAAAGGCGTAATAAAGTCTTTTAGAAAGGCGTAATAACGCCCTTTAAAAAGGCGTAATTACGCCTTTTGGAATGGAAAGGCGTAATAACGCCTTTTCAAACGGCTTTTTATTTTTTTTTCTCTCTAGATTTATCCTTATAGGCTTTCGTAGATTACAGCCCTCTCTGACTTTTGAAAAATCAGTACATGTATATAATACAGCTAAAAAAAAAAAAAAGAATCGCGGCATAGGTAAAAATAATTTTAGATTAAAAATGAAACAAAAGAGATGAAGTGATTTGTATAACCCGCCAGATAATTCCCTGCCTGCATGGATTTAAAAGTGTGGCATTCAGCACTAATGAACCACGAGAACACAATGCATTTCATTTAATTAATTTTACACAAGAATTATCAAAAAAGTAATGGAATATAAATGCTTGAACTCCATACATAGTACATATGCATTCTTTTCAAATTGATATATTGCTCTTGAAAACAGAACAGGTTAAGTTTGTATAAAAATTGACTTCAGGCAAAAAAAATATCGAAACCAAATACTGTCTGTGGAAAAATAAATTGAATTTGTGTTGCATGCGTCATTTTATACCTTGCAAAGAAGCACTGATAAACAGAAATTAACCCATATATGGCATGCCTTAAAAAAGCATCTGCCTTAGTTTTTGGGAAGTTAGCGACAGAAATACAAACGTACGGATAAAGAGGAAGTTGAAATTGGATTCGTACAAAAATAAATCCCACCAAAATGGCATGAAAAAAAATTATATATATTTGGTACAGACAGATATACGGATAAACAGATGATTGATATAGGATCGTATAAAAATGAATCCCACCATATAGAATGCAAAACAAGAATAATTAAAAATGTCAGGCATCCGCGATAAGTAGACGAAAGGGTTTTCTTCTGATTTTTTTGTCAAGGGGTGCCATAATTTCAAATCTTTCAATATAAGGAACTTTCCTCTAAATACTTTTAGATCAAGAAAAAATGTAAGTTGTGTTAAAGGGACATGGACATAGTTTCAGCGAAATGTTTTCAAATTTATTTTTCCTTTTTTTTTTAAATGTTTACAAATACTTAACTAAGGTATTATCAAAGATTTTAATTTCAGTTATCGAGATACAAGACAGACTGAGAGCTTCAGACCTTTGTTATGTAAACAAGGCCCGTGACATGAAGTTGTTTACATAGGTTAAATATATTATATACCTATGTTCGTTTAATGCAGAATTTTTCAATTAAGAAGTTAATTCTAAATACGATTAGACAATTTCTAGTGATTTGCTGAATCTTGTTTTGTTATAAGTATGGCATTTTCTATATGTTAACAATAAACAAGGCACGAGCCTTGTTTACATTTTGAAGAATTTTAAGTTCTGTATCTCCTTTGTAAATCAACAAATAATGCTCAGATTTTTTCTGATCATTTGGATTCTCTTCATTAGAAATTATAAACAATAAAATTGGCTTTAAAAAAATCAGTTGAAACTGTGTCCATGTTCCTTTAAAACTTGAAGTCATAGGCATTTGATTATCTTCTTAAACAATGTTTTTTCTCAAATTTGTTCTGAAATGCGCTCTCTTTTAAATATATAATCACATCACCCTAGTCGGCGCACCTCTGGAGGCTGTAGTGGACAGCGCCGAAACAGCCGATGAAGGAGGATCCACCTGAGGATGGAACTACGCATCTTTCCATCAAGATGTATACAAGTAATACAATGAAGCGCATTGAAGTGGTAAAATTTTCCGTTCGAATGGAACGTTTTGAGCTCTCTTTAGAACGTTTATTGTCATCTTATGACACGCCCATTTCTTTAGAAATGGATAAATCGGTCAATTTGTATATTCGAATACCTGTAGAACAGGTTTTCCATAAATATAATAGCCAATCAAATGGACGGTCTAAATAAACACCGAGTAAACACGTGTTCGACTGAAACATGTGTTGTGGTAACTTCAATAGACATGATAAGTTAAAAAATATGTACATATTCATTGCCATTTTAGTTTTACAGAAGCGGGGAGTCTCTAATTCTTTCTTCTAATTTTTTTTAAAGCTCCATTTTGGTGTAAATCATGTTGCTTGTCACGAAGAGCGGGGTGTCCTTAAACATTACGACGAATATTTCTTCTTCGTTTCTAAAGAAATGGGCGTTTCATTATGTTATAATTGACGTTCAAATCATGACTCAGAACGTTTCATCCCAACAGAAAATTTTACCACTTCAATGCGCTTCATTGTATTCTCTGGGAAACCAGTGACAGCCAGGAAAGTCTGGATGATAACTGAGAAAAGTTCAGTGACAACCAGGAGAGACTGGGATCAGGGGTGTGGAGGCTTGGCAGGCCAACGCACAACTTCCGTTAGGAAGGACCCATTTCATCATTGTCACAAGTTGCATTGTGTTAATGTTTTATATTTATTTAGCTTATTGTACAGGTATAGGCAAGAGTTGTCTTTATTTGGGCGTTAGGAGTTATCGATTATTTCATTTACGCACTATTGGTCACTGAGTTGTACTTGTTGCTATTTTTATCAACGTATACTCGTCGAACCCGTTTGGTTAGTCTGGTCAGTTATTTATACTGGGTGTTGGCTAGTGTTGGTCAGATGAGGTCTAGACGCCGTGAGTTATACTTTACCCATGCTGAGTGATCTTGGGTGTGCCTTTCATGTTAACCATGCTTTGTGAACTTTGGTGTGTTCTGTTTCCCCTGCTGTGTGATCTTGGGATTCAGGGATCTTTTGTAGCGGCGTTGAGGGCAAGACCTGGGGGTCGACAGTATGATTTTTATGTATAGAATGCCACAGCTCAGTAATTTTTTACACTTTACAATATTTTTGTTGTTAGCTGTAAAGAGCAATATTCTATGTAAAACCGTTAGCAATATAGCGGGAATGTATATATTTACGCTCTAATTCATTTACTCGTTAAATGGCAAAAATACATGTTTTCTTTTGTAATTTGTTTGTAAAGTCTAGTATTTTGAACAGATATGTGTTTTGAATATTTCATTAGAAAACCCTATGAAAATTGTAGGTGACCAAAGTTGTATGTTAAGCTTTATTCGGACGGGAGGATTTGTTCAAATGGTGAGGCTACATAGGATATGGTGGACCGGACGGGACACTATGGTGGACAATAGACGATGTAGCGACGTGGTGTGAAGTGTGAATCTGTCCAGTGGTGATCATGATTGAACTTTCGGCCGTTTTCATGTTTATTGTACATATGTAGATAAATTTATTGTTAATTTTTATGAATCTTGTTATTTCTCGATGAACAGGAGGTCTTCCAAAATATTATTTGTTTAGGGTTGTTAATACGAATTAAAAGAACCCATCACAACTTGAGGTCAGATGTGACAATCACACTATGGACAGATATACCCTTGTATACTAAGACGCCCCCGAGGTCGCGCGAGAGCGGGGGAGGATAAGCAGAGAGAAGTAGGCGTAGAAAGTTAGGAGGGGGGGGGGGGGGCAGTTGATACATCCGGCAGAGCCAAATCAACTCTTAAATAAAAATCACCACTGAAGTTTAAAGAGGTGGTAGATGTAATCAAGAAAACCAGAGCAGCATCAGGACCAAATGGTCCATATTAAGTTTACAAAAACTGTCAATTGAGGACGATGCGCCTCTGGAAACTGATAAGAATTGTTTTGAGGAGAGGTCGATTGGCAGATTGCTGGTACAGAGCAGAAGGCTGTTTTATTGATAAAGAAGAGAAATCAGAAGTACTGAAACAATTTAGGACAATATCGCTCCTTATTGTAGAAGGGAAGAAGCTTGTAATTTTAAAGAGGAGAATATCTAGTTATATGCTTGAAAAACAGTATATTAATAGCACTGTGCAGAAGGGAGGAGTACGCAGAGCATCAGGATGTATTGAGGATACAAGTGTACTGACACAGATAATCCGGGAAACCAAAGAGTCCAAAGACAATTGGCAGTCATCTGGCTAGATCTAAGAAATGCATATGGGACAGTTCCCCATGAACTTGTTAAGCTGACACTCGAAAGATACCATGTACCAGAGAAGACAAGAGCAGTTTTAAAAGACTATTCTGACCAGTTCCAGCTGAGATTTACAGTACAGAATTACACAACAACATGGCAACGCTTATGAGTCGGTATAGTCAGCGAACGCACTGTACGCGCTGTTCTCAGCAGCAATGAACATAATAATAAAGTCAATGGAGAAGAAGAGCAGAGGACCATTGATGAAGTTAGGAGTTCGCCAACCACCTGGGAAAGTATTCATGGATGACATGACAGTTACAAACAAGATAGATATTGAAGTCAAGTGGACAGTACACGAACTAGAATCAGTTATCACTTAAGCAAAAATGAAAGTAAAACCAGGGAAATCTCGTAGTTTGGTTATAAAGAATGGAAAAGTAAAGAAGGAAGATGTACGGTATGTATTTACCAACATGTGATACTGTAGATTCCTTACTTTTCGCGAGTACTTATCGCGAATGGGCTCTTCAATATCAAATCGCGAGAATAATAATTCGCAAATGGACGGTTTGTAAGGAAATTTTACAACGATTTTCAGCACCATGAAAATAAAGCTTCTCGCGAAATTACGCGATAATTAATTTCACGCGTATACAATGTATTTAGTAATGCCTCGCTTGTTATTGCCGCTATCGGTGTATGATGTACCAATGAGCTCAGTAGAAGGAATGGAAACGACGACAAACAGATACCTAAGGAGATAGCTGGGGGTATCGCGAAGTTTCAGCAGCATTGGTTTATATAGCCCCGTGACAAAGCTACAGTTACCTGTACAGTCAATTACTGAGGAATTCAAGGTGACAAAGGTGCGTCAACACTTAATATTACAGAATAGCAAAGACGAGAAGGTCCAAACAGTAAAACTGAAGTCTGAATGGTTCCATCTTCCAATTTATTTGACGTGCAATTTCCCGATAACCAGCTACCTTGTTTATTCATTCCAACTGAATTCACCAATCTTGAATCTTCTTACATTGCACACACTTCTCTCTACACCAAACTGCACTTCTATTCTACTGGAGCTGTCCCCCATCTTGCTGTTGGTGTGACATCAAGCCCTTGCCTTCCTATTGCCAGTCTTCCAACAATGTCGCTGTGTCTCGAGCGGGATTCTGCTTCTTCCATAGTTTTCTTACCACTCTCTCCCCGTCCTATACTAAGCTGAAATCAGTTTATGATGTTCTTCCCAGCCCAACTCATCTGATAACATGGGGAGTGATAGCTGAAACCTTGGAAACAAGTATTAAAAAGCCAAAGAAGAAAACACAGAAGGCCTGAGATTTGTCGACTTTGTGAAAGAATGTGAAAAAGGACATAAAATTAGTGCTGGAGGAAGTGGTCTGTTGGGGACAGCAACAGATTGGCAGATACGGACAGACCTCAAGGAAAGATTAGTACTTCTATTTGAAATAATTGCTTCAAGCAAGAGGCCGGATATAGTCATTTGGACATTGACTACAAGATAGACGATTATTTTGGAATTAACAGTGCCATGGGAAGATCGGATGGAGGATGTGTACGAAAGGAAAAAAATCTAAAGTACCAAGACCTTCAGGAGGATTCTCAGCAGAATGGATGAAAGATTTTGTTTTTTGTAGTGAAAATGTGTTTTAGAGGATTTGTGGGACAGTTGATGTGGAGAGCACTGAGAGCTGTTGGCATAACGGGAGCATAGAAAAGGAGATTGCATTATAGGTAGTCTTTGCGGGGAGACGGATTCAGCGTTTATCTGTTTGTTGAGAAGAAGAGCAGAGAAGTGGAAAGACAATAAACAGCTATGAGAAAGATAAGTAAAATACAGCAGTAGTGATGTAAAACCAAGTTGTTCCAGGCTGGGACCTGATCACCCCAGTCGGCGCACTTCTGGAGGTTGTAATGGACAGAGCCGAAACAGCAGATGAAGGAGGATCCACCTGATGTTGGTATCACCCATCTTTCCATCAAGATGTATACAAGTAAAAACATCAAGAAAACGTAATTTGTATACCTTTATTGGGAAATGTATATCATATCAGACATGTTTTTTAATAAGCACTTTATACTTAATGATATACTCAGTAATTGAACTAGTTAATTGACATTCGACACAGAATAAAATGATGCATACAAAATACAAATACTCGAGAAATGTTTGCAGATTCTTTTTCCAAAAATTTTGCTTCACACATTGTATTACTACTCTCCATTGATGTACATGTATTTACTTTTCTCAAAGTTTTTAAGAACACTGCGGGTTCCTGGCAACATGTACTTATAACTATAAAGTACATACAAGTACAACTAATGAAGTACTTTGCTCATTTAATTTTGACCATGTTAGGACGCGCTCCAATGATGTACTTGGCTTGTCCCATTAAAAACTCTTTCCAGGAAAAATCCCTGAATGAAAAATAAATAGATTTAATAATATGTAGTTCATTAGATGTCAATATTTATGTATTAATGAATTTAACACCTACTGCAAAGGAGTTTTATCCAGGGCCATAACTCTTGTTGATGCGAGTTTTGCATAGTTATCAAGAACATCATCTTTCCCGCTGCAGATAAAGAAAATTCTTGTTGAAAAAAGTAAAAAGAGTCAACGACTGCATTTATAAAAACATAGGTAATCAATGAGTACGAAGCTCATCTCGATGAATGTTATCAGTGTAAGTAGTGCAAATCTCACATCATATTTTCTTAATATTTAGTATTCATCCCAACAACAATATTCTTGCAAGTTGTGTTTAACCCCTTACATGGCATATACTCAATTCTGCGCCTGTGGCATGAAAAACATGTATAGTGTAATCTAATATTCATAACTTTGTTAATACTGCAGATATCAGGGACTTCAAGTTCATTTGGATTGATCTGCTCCCAAAACTTTAACGTGGTCTCTTGTATGAAAATTATAGGTCAGATCCAGCATCCGAAGAAAGTCTGGTAGTGTCCATCCCTAGATGCATCATCCATGCAAGTTTGGTTCAGGTAGGGCTTAAAGTTCCTTGGGAATGAAAATGTAGGCCAGATCCAGCATCCGAAGCAAGTCTGGTAGTATCCATCCCTAGATGCATCATCCATGCAAGTTTGGTTCAGGTAGGGCTTATAGTTACATGGGAATGAAAATGTAGGTCAGATCCAGCATCCGAAGCAAGTCTGGAAGTGTCCATCCTTAGATGCATGATCCATACAAGTTTGGTTCAGGTAGGGTTTATAGTTACTTGGGAATGAAAATATAGGTCAGATCCAGCATCCGAAGCAAGTCTGGTAGTGTCCATCCCTAGATGCATCATCCATGCAAGTTTGGTCAATGAAGGGCTTAAAGTTCTCTGGGAATGGACCTGCTCCAACAACTTTATCCTGGTCATTCATCTGGAAAATGTAGGTCAGATCCAGCATACGAAGCAAGGCTGGAAGTGTCCATCCCTAGATGCATCATCAGTGCAAGTTTGGTCCGGGTAGGGTTTATAGTTCCTTGAGAATGGACCTGCTCCAAAAACTTTTACCTGGTTACTCATCTGGAAAATGTAGGTCAGATCCAGCATCTGAAGCAATTCTGTTAGTGTACATCTCAAGATGCATCATCCATGCAAGTTTGGTTCAGGTAGGGCTTATAGTTCCTTGGAAATGGACTTGCTCCTAAAACTTTAACCTGGGACGCCGACGCCAACGCCGGGGGTTTAGCATAAGCTCATCTCGACTTCGTCGAGGTGAGCTAAAAAAAATAAAATGCCGCGATAAGTACACCGTAATGATATAAAACTGCAAGCATAGTCTATATTGACTTACCTATGACCATCTAGAAACCGGTACCACTCAGACAGGAGTCGCCTTGATTCCCCCGGGGACACCCTCCCACTCTTGTTTAACTTCAGTCGAGAAAATGCAGACTGCGCTACTTCCATCTCCTTCACGGACAGAAGGTCCACTAACTCCTCCTGTGATGATTAGAACAGAATGATGTGAATATGATGATCATCATTCAGTGGTGATCGTCATCAGAGAGAGGAAGAAGAGAGCAATGACGACAAGAACGACAAATGCAACAATAATGTCATAGATTCGTAGACATGAAAAGGGATCCGTTACCTGGCTACGAGAAAACAGCCTCATTTTGGCCTGATACGTTAAAAACTCCCACCAGTCAATTTGTCCGTTGGAGTCCGTGTCGACCAATTGAAATTCCAGGCGAAGGTGATCGTGATCTTCTTCCATTATGTCATGTTGACGTTTTTTGAAAGCAAGAAATTCCTCAAAAGAAATATGATCTCCTACCAAGAGTAGATAATTATAATTAATTAATTATACAATCGGTCTTACAAGTTTTAGAATAATCGGACGAAATATTAAGAATAAAGCCCAATACCCTTTGGATTTATTTCTTCGTCGAACGTTTGCAAAATATTGTTCAACTCATCCTCGGAAAGTAACAGGCTCAGATCATCCTACAAGAGACAAGCCTTTCGTGTAAATACTTTGGGGTCTATCCTTCAGAAGCAGTATATCTTTTTGCATTAAGGTATTTTTTTATAGATAAAATACCCTTAGATAATTGCATTTAAGAAATAAGCTATCAGTTTTGAGGTTCATTGGGATATGACATGAAGTTGGTCACGTAATCAAATTCTATAAAGCCCTAGGGGTGTTATTTAAAAATAGATCTAATTGTTTCAAACCAAAAGTCATTAATAATTTCCTTTGTCTTATTTTCTCATGATTTGCAAGCACTACAATTTTTCTCAACTAAAGGGATGAACCTACACAAGCTGGACAACTCCATCCTACTTTAGTATCTGCTCGCTCTATGGTGGATTTGTGGGACGGGTGGAGGTTTTTGATTCCCATGACACAATCTTTGTGGAAAATTCCCTCACAGATTCTACAGGGATATTGCTTCTCTGCCTTCTTAAACATACACTGACACACCTCACAATACACATCTTCGCAATCCTGAAAATATTGAAAAGGGTTACAGAGACTGAGTTCTCAAACAAAGGACGCAAATAAATATAATTTTTCTTGACGAAAAATTTTATTTAAAAAAACATCTTTCAGCTACTATATAAATGCAATTTTATATGATTTTATAGAGTTTTTCTCAAAACGGTTTAATAGTCTAAATAGCTATGAAAACAACAATTAAGGGGAAGAAAACATAAAATTCCCCAGATACCCGGTGTAACTCCTGGTTTTATACAGAATTTTATCTTCAAGAGGTTTCAATAAACTAATCATGGATATGAACACCCAGTAAATATAGTCATTGATCATGAAACTGCAGCTTTGATTTTTTTATTCAAGAATTGTCATTCGAACACTGGACCATCCTGAGGTGGTAGAAGAGAGTCTAATGTGACGTCACATTATTATATTAAAAAGTTGATATGCCCTTTATTTTTTTTTCTTCAAATATTCCATTTGGTGAAGTTTTGCTGTGCATGAACGGATGAAAGAAATGTATTATTTTTGAAATAACAACTGCATAATTTAAATCTGCAAGAAAATACGCACTATACAGTATGAAATGACCGGGATTTGTCAAGATTTAAGATTAAAGATGATCTCTACAACGCCGCGCTGCCGGCCTCTCTCAGAAGATTAAACCTACACAATACAATTACGTGCTAAAGGAAACAAAAATAATTTCTAAATATGACTTTTAAAGTCTTTACCCTTTATAAATGTCACTTTGACTTACTTCTAGCAAAGGCAAGACTGTAACTTTCGATTTTAAGGTATTACTACCCCCTCTTAAAACTTTACACATGATTAGTACTTTACAAAACAATGTACATTCAACTAATGAATAGAGAGAAACATATTGCAAAATACAAATTATAAAAATAGTTTATGAATCCTAGGTAAAAAGTACAAAGAAGAAAGACGCGCGCAGATCGAGGTATCCGGGGGAGGGGTCCACCCCAGTCAACAAAAACAGACCTAGATATTTCTTTAAAAAAAAAATTACTTTCTCAAGTGTGAAAAACATACCGGTAAAACTTCATGCCACTGACTTACCTTACCGACTTAACACAGGTCCATGTTCTTTAGGTTCCATGGTCACTTTATTTTGGTAAAGAATATGCATTTAAAAACATGGACCCCCTATTAAACCATATCATTCGTGCAATGAAATTTTTAAAAAATGCATAGAGGCTTGCACACATATAACTAACCTTGTTTGATCTAAGACTAGCCACGGGCAGTGGTGATGTGGTGTCCGACCTGCGGCGTATGTACCACCGCTGAGTGTCAGGTGGTTCCTCCTCCAGTTCATAACTGATCTCTTTCGTCTGCTCTTTCATGTCTTTGACAAAATTCTTCAACGCCTCTGTGCTGTGTTTCCTGGTCTGTAACACCTTCAGGTGCAGACGACAATGCTGAAGGAGAGAACCTATGAATAAAGCGCTTGGGGAGGCAGTGGACCACAGAGTACGATTTTTCTCCATAATTTGTTTACCCTTTCGAATTTTCCCAAGGAATGTGTGGCAGTTTGTTTAATAGCCTAAGGATTAAGAGAATTAAGAAAATGTCAAATAATTCCAGCCATTTGAATTATTACTTTAAAAACCTCAAGGAGGTACATATTAAGTATACTCACCGTCAATAGAAACGCAACACCCAAATTTAAGAGGTGAAAATTATATACGGGATTTAACTATGTACCAAAAATGTTAGGAAATCTTTTACTTTGCCAAATCAGTTATTTAACGGTTGAATGATTTTCATTCCATTACCGGAAGTTGGTTTTTTAGCTCCCTGAACAGAAATCAAAAATTAGCATTTTTAATAAAATTATTGACAATATTTTGGGTTTTCAAGGTTTTGTACCTGTTAATTATAAGTCTTGTACCCAAAGTCCGGAAAAAATAT
>PRKT01000057.1:1252791-1262881 GCA_003671525.1 Saccostrea glomerata | reverse complement strand
ACTAAAATTAAAGGTCACAGTGACCTTGAAATAGGTCGCGACACACCTTCTACCTAAGATGTATACTTTTGCCAAGTTTGATAGCTCTAGGTCTAATAGTTTTCCATATTTGGCCATAGCATCTTTATTAAAGGTCAAAGCGACCTACTTTTTGTGCGCGACACACCGTCTACCCAAGAAGTATCAGTTGACAAAGTTTGATAACCCTAGGCCTAATAGTATTGAAGTTATGAGCCGGACACGAATGGACAGACGGACAGACGGACGGACATGAAGCCTATAACATAATACGTCCCGTCTTAAGACGGGCGTATAAAAACAATGCTTGAAATTGTAACTAAGGGTCTGGTAATTAGAAATCCAAAAAAAAATCCAAAACTCAAAAGGCTTTTGTTTTCTGTACATTGATTCATGAGAATTTTAAAATCAACAAGGATATACAATTACAATGTTTGAACTTAGAACTACAAAATTTATCAGTTTATATTCTTACCTGAATGCTGAAATGAAGTAAAACCATACACACCAAAATGGGTGTTCATGAATGAGTAGGGATATTGCACTACAAGGTTAAAACAACTAAATTATTTTCTGATAATTTTTTTTTGAAAGATGGACAACAGTAAATAATGTTAAGATTTTTTTTAAATTATGGAATACTGCATATACTAGAAAACCAATCATTTCTGTAATTGTTTTTTTTTAAATAAAACAAGATTTCTGAAACTGAATGCTAAAGTTATATACCTAACTGAAAGTGAAATATACATGTAACTTACAGAGCTGGAAGAAGAATGGATTTCTCATGGACATGAAATGAAAATAAAAAGAACACCAGAGAAGAGTTGACCTGCAAAAAAAAAAAAAAAAGAACAGATATAAATCAGTGTATCTTACTACACTGCTACAAATCACTTGAAGTAGTATATGAATATTTACAAAACTTATGTAAAATGTAGGAAATATTGGACTCACTAGAGCTATTCTGAAGTTCTTGTCATTCGGAACACAGAGCAGATGTAGTGAAGATGGCAACAAGCACAACAGAGTCGTCAAAAGACTGAAAAAAAATAAACAAGACTGAAAAATAAGGATTACCTTTGATATTGAGAATGATCACAAGTTTATCCTTGGTTAATAAGTCATATGTTATCGTTTTATTACTGTACGTTGTGGGTATAATTTCACTCACTTGAACTAGAAGATCAGGTGGTTTTTTTTTGTTCAAAATTTGTTTGCTGTCTGTTTTCATCTCTTTGTCTATTATTATTTTTTTTAAAAACTACTGGGCCATTTACAAAACATTTGTGGGTGAAGGAATTTGAAAATTGTATAATATGCTTTCAAAGGGAGACAATAATGCTGAATACTGAATTAAAGGAAAATTGAAGCAAAGAGGTGTTGAATTATATTAGTTATAATAATTTAACATCTAGTTATATCCCATCCCTCTGACTTACCACAACTGAACCAGTTGATCCACAGTAAACATCTGTTTTAGTTTAATAAGGACTGATAAACTGCACCAAACATTGGCAACTTTATCCTACACAGAATGAACAATTGTGAAAATTACTCTTGCACAAATTTTGCAATAATTTCCATAAGTATATAAAAAAAAATCTTGTACATCAAATATGTCCAGATTAAATGTCTTGCATATGGATGAAACAGGATATTTGTCTGCCTTTTATCCCTCCAATTTATTACCTCATACAATCCTCTTGCCAAAGGAAAAACTCTGTGAAGGACCTGTAAAAGATTTTCTTTAGATCCTAGGAAGGGCAACCAGCAAGCTATAAAAGTTGTCAACACGACAGAAGCTATCTTAAAAAGTTGTGGTATTCTGCAATGGAAAGAAAATAGACCATAAAGACTGCAAATATTCTAAAAATACATCATAAATATCATTTGATTCTTATCAATAACAATATACCTTGACCATTTCTGAAGGCACCATCCAAGCAGATAGCAAAAGAAGGGTAGTGCATGATAAAGCTCCATTTGTTTGTAGTTCAGAGCCAGACAAAAACAGATGGAGCCCCAGATATGAAAACCATGGGAGATCCAAACTACTCCAAATAAGGCTAATCCCAAACTAACACAGTTGTATCTTTATGCAGGTCAAGGATAGTTGAAAAAAAAAATGATTCAAAAATTCTGAAAAGAAGTATTGGAACTTTGATTCACAATAATGAACCTCATTTTATGAATGGAGTCGGAGTTTGAGAGAGAGAGAGAGAGAGAGAGAGAGAGAGAGAGAGAGAGAGAGAGAGAGAGAGATTATGACTTCTTTGATGACAAAAAAAACAATGAATGTCTGTAATATATTGTACATGGAACATTGTTGAATTAAGTAAATTGATCTCCTTTATATGATAAATGAATTTAATTATCTCATGTTTTGATCAAAAATATTCTGAAAGGATACTGGAAATGGCCATGGTCAATTAGCAGGAAACCAGGATACAACAGAACAACCATTGAGAATTTAATCTGTGAATACACAAGAAGGGTAATTTTTATACAATTTTCATCTTACTGAGAATAAAAGTTATAATTATATCTTGAATTTTATGAAACATAATTTTACAAACCCTTTCCTGTAAATGAAGTTTCTGTTGAACAAAGAACAAAATAACAGCAGGGAAAAATATGGCCACATCAGCAACCAGCACTGAAGACAGTAGAAAGAAATATGTTAAAAGTGACATATAAAATTCACTGAGGAATTGTCTCATGTCTGAAACATGAACATTCTACATGAACTGATATTTATCAGTATTTTTTCTTATTTCTTCAGTACATCATTAATTTGATTACATTGCTATTAAGTAATTTCATTTACACATATTTGAATTAAAACAGAAAGTATACCAGTGTATCTCATGAACAGTTTGTGAGCATAACTTTCGTGTCCATGGGATTCCTTTAACACCACCCATGAAGGATTTATCTTGTTGGCACTGAAATGAAAAATAAACTGAACATGAATGTAGTCTGACAACAAATTCTAGAAGTACACTATAAACATGAAAAGTCAAGAACTTCAGTTGTACAGCATGGAAAAATCTTGATCAATGAAGCTCAAATTGACTTCTAAAATGGGTTAGCTAACTGTCAGAGTGCTTTATTATACTCACACTGCACCACAAAGCCAGCTATGATAAGCAGTCAAAGGGGGATAATCCAATCCCCAGTATGACAAATTGTTGTTTACCCCATTGAAATACCTAAAAATTGAAAAGAAATTACATGTACTTATATTTTCAGCATTATAGTACAAAAATACTGTATATCTAAAAACAAACGCAATGAAATTTGAAAAGAAGACAAAAGCAAAATTTACTGATTTGTAAATCTTCGCTAGCCAAGGGTTTCTGATATGTTACACTCCTCTTAAACCCACAGGTTTAGGAGGAGTGTAGTGTATCAGAAACCCTTGGCTAGCAAAGATGTGATTTGTACTGAACCAACTTTTAAACATAAATGCTTGATAAATATTCTGATATTTATGTGGTCATGAAACTGAAAAGTGAAACAGAAACTTAGATAGAAAACATGATTTGTCACACACCAATGAATAAATATATGTCTCATACAATAGATGGTTAATAGTAATGGGCCTCTTTAATTGGTCTGCATTCTAGTTTTACACTTATCATAAATTAGGTTTATTCAAAAGCAGCTGCATAATGTTAGTTGACAAAGAAACATGAACTACTGAACATCAAAATCAACCGTACTTGTACTCTCATTATTAATGTATAAGAGAAGGACAGCAAATTTTTTTTCTTAAATGAATTATCTACATTATTATAGCAAACAAAAGGTATATGCTGAAATCTAAGAATATCAGATGGATACTTTACCACTGTTGAGGAGGCAGGTGATAGGTGATTTCCATCCAGTGTCGCTGAGCTTCATAATCACCAAACATAGGAGGTTTCCCGGCCCCTTGAAAAGAGATCCAGAAAATTAAATGCTGTATTTGCAAATAAGCACAAATTCATTTTATTTTATTTTTTGAAAAAGTGCTTTGATACTAGGAAGGAAAACCTTCAACAAACCTGATATGCTTACTTAGATATGCTTTATGTATGCTAATTCATGATTATATGCCAATGTATGATGGTGTTGTCAATAAATAAATTGAATTGTACGTTTTATGTATGGTGAAAAGAAAAACAGAAAAAGATAATTTCTTCAGAATTTTTTTTTTATTGAGACTAATACATCTGGAAAAATTACTCATTTTTATTTAGCAGTTGTGTTGTTGAACAATAAATTGTAAAGCAGGTTCAAAACATTTGTTTCTGTCTCTTTAGATAAATTGAAAATTAAAAAAATATGCTTGTAATATACAATTTATTCATAGAGCAAGGTGTCCATTACACACATCAAAAAATAAAAAAATAATAAATAACCTCAATCTTCTGAACAGTCAGTTACATTCCGGTATTCACCATGTCCACACTGCCACATTGACTGACTACTTAAAATTGCATGTTCCTATTTATATACCCCTTTCAATGGCGGACACTCAAAAGGAGAATCATTTGCAAAACAAATAAATTATGTTATTAAATAAGATCAGCCTCAGCATTGAGAAAATATACTTAGTATATTTAAAAGAAAATCAATAGAGTGATAGCTAGCTGCAGAACTGTTATGTAGCAGTTTTATATACATGTATTAGTCTTTGACCTTAACGCTACAGATCCTGCAATGCCAAAAGGTGCAATTTATGCCACAAGATTTGTCTCCCCAAAAGTGTGCAAAAAATCTTGCAGCCTGAATTCCATCTTTTTTAGCATATCGGGATCTGCAGCATTATGGTCAAAAACTTATAGCGAGCGCAGCGAGCGTCGCGAAGCGACGCTCGTAACTGCGAGCTCTAACGACAACGCCTGGGCGAAGAGAAAATTCGGACTACTGCACATTCATTCTTTAGATTTTTTTGCCGCAGTAATTTTGACCCACAATGCATCACTTAGCAAAGTTGCGTTCTCGCGAGAATGACGGCAAATGTTCAACAAAAAGTTTACTCGCCTTGATTAAATGGATACATATTGAAGATAAATTGTAAACGTAACTTTTTTTATTAACTTTCAGCACTGTTTAATTTTTTTCTTGGTATTTGTTACTTACATACGACGTCATGTGACGTCAGAGTCTAGACGCACCAAAGTCACGTGCGGTTTGACGAGCCCGATCTAAATTAAAACAATAGAAGAGTTTGCGCTCGCTCTAACGGTCGCACCGTCAACATATTAGTATCTTTATATATAAAACTATAAGGCTATAGTTCTGCAGCTAGAGTGATAGGATCAGCTATAGAAGTGCAAAGCACAGATTTGGAAGTGTGCTACAGAACAGATGACATTAAATTTCAAATCTATACTTTTATTATTACAAGTATTTTCATGTGAAACATTCCTAGAATTCTTTTTCTACCTTGACTCCATGTTGATGTACCAATATTATCTGCTTTACAATTTATTGTTCAACAACACAGCTGCTATATAAAAATGAGTAATTTTTCCAGATGTATTAGTCTCAATATAATAAAAATCTAGTTCTATTAATACAAATTTTTTAACAGTTACGTATTTCACTACTATTACTGTGACAGTTGTTAAAATGTCCTTCAGATATATGCACTGTCATCAATAAATTGTTATTTTTCACATGATATGGAAGAACTCAGTTTGTTGCTTAATACATTTAGTTTTCATCGATATTTCGAATTTCCTCTGCCAGTTCCCAAATCAAGTATGTTTGCAGAAAATTTAGTCAATGTTGTGAATGTTTAAAGATACTTTATTGATCCAAAAACAATATAAAATAAATTAAACCTGAATATTTGTGGAGTGAAACCAGCCATCGCACCAAAACAGCGAGGAGTAGTGCAACAACGTAAGCTGATTTGTACATAGTCAACGTCAATAATTGCTTGCATCTGGATCATAAAATTGCCTTGTGAAAAACGTAATTTTGACCATGTCTAATTAAGATATACAAAGTTTTATTCGTATAGATCTGTCTTAGCTTGTTTTGTTTGTTTGACTTTCACGATGAAAAAGGCTATCTTACGTATATTTATAAACAGGAGAAATAAAAAACAAAACAGCTGTAAATTGTGTGCTTTTGCGGTGACATTTCCGAATCAAACAGGTACAACTTGATGAAGAAAGCCTCGCGCATTACGCATGCTCAGCGTTCTTAGTTTCCTCTGAAATATTTGCCTAGTCTGGTTTAGTCTTGTTTTGGCAGTTATTAAGATTTGTAAATAGTAATCTAATGCATTGTTAAAATCTGCATGTTAAAAAGACACCAGATTTTCAGATAAGAAGAAAATTTTATCACAAAATGTAAGTAATGTATCAAAATTTATGCCATTTAATTAATGATTTATCTTGAACAGCTAAATGTCACTGCCAAGAGCAGTGCAAGTTTTATGTAAAAAGGACAGTGCATTCACAAATGTAGATTCTGAATAAAATTTTCTTGATTATGAAATTTAATTTGTTTAAAAAGGGTAAATTGAAATATGGAAAGTAAGTTCAATGCCAGTGCATGATTTCATCTAATTAAGTTAATTTCACACATCTGACATTACTCCTTTCTGTATCTTTGTTTATACAGAATGTCCAGACGGGCCAGTCGAAGTTCCCTTGGTGGGGATAATGGGGAGTTTTACCTTGAGTGTAAAGCTGCTTACCTGTCTATTTATGACAATATCAAGGATGAGATTGATTCATTGGAGGACCTCATCCAAGGTTTGCCTAAAAGAAAAAATGTACATAAAAAATTCTTACCATATTGATAAAATGTTAATGGTCATGTACGACGGTTAGTCTGGGCTAAGGCAATGACCATTTGAGCAATATAGGTTATAAGATTTTAATTAAAATTTTTTTTGTAAAATGTAGCAATTTAAGCTGTGATTGTTTAGATGTAACTAAGAATTATGGTCTTGATTAGTGTAAACAATGTATCTTTTTATTTCAGTTTTAATGTAATTATGAGCCAAGTTTTATTTTCTGTGTCAAATATGCGCAAAACTATGGAAAATATAATGGCAACCACACTTCTTTAAGAAGAGGCAATTAAACTCTATATATTCTTTTTCAGTTTTACAGCAGGCCGGTAGAAATCCATCAAAAAGAGTTTTGTCAAAATACTGGAAATCTGATACAGGTAAACATTTTCCTATGAATAAAACTTTTTAAACTGATGTGCAATATAATATTCTCCGATGATTTTTTAAAAAGTTGCTTTTTTTAATTGGATTTTTCAGAATGATAAAGACCTAATATTCTTTGAATTATTTATTTATTTATTATTTCCAGACCACTTAACGTTTGATGATTTTGTCGACATCTGTAAAAAGGAAAAGGCCACCACTGCTGATGACTTAATGAAAGCATTCAGAAAGATAGACATTAATGGAGATGGATATATTTCCCTGGAGGAGCTGTACAAAATCATGACTACTGTAAGCCAAGCAGGATAACACACTTACTTGAAAAATATTTCCATCTGCACTCTTAATTTTATGGATGGGTACTTTTTATCACAATGTACAATGAAATTTCAAATTTAGAAAGGTGAAAAGATGAGTCGTTCAGAAGTAAAAAAGATGATTGATGAAGTGGATGAAAATAAAGATGGTCGTCTGGATTATGGGGAGGTAAATAAAATATAAAGTGTTTTCCCTTCATTTCCAAATAAAGGGTTAAAGATCATTTGTACCAGGCTTAAGGTTGAGGTTTATGACAAATCTCTGTGGACCCTACAATAATTGAATTTTGAATTTTTAAATTCAAAGCAAAGTTTAATGATTTCATCACTCCAAGTGGTCAATTTATCCAATTGCCAGCTCCTAGGGAAAACACTGAGTACATGTATATGGAAATCTGTACATATCTTCATCATTCTAATGATGACAAAGGATGGTTCTAGACATATACCGGTAGATTATTGAAAACAAAAATAAATTTGTTAATTAATATTTCTTCATCTCTGATAGTTTGACTACCCTGAGGTAAAATTTTTCTTGTATTTTGAGCAACCCCACTTTTTGGAACTGCATGATAAAAAAAGAGTTCACTGATTCTTGTTTTCAGTGAAAGAATGTGCTTGGACAAACAAAATAAAGCATATTCTTTGTTGTCAAGCAGAATATATACATGAATATAAATGAAGCAAATCCTGTTTTATTTAGACACTGAATGTATATTGTGTGTTTTTATTACACTGTCAGAAATTTTTTTTTTATAAAAAAAAACTGACAGCTTGTCAGAATGTTATCTAACTATTATGAATGAAATATTTGGAGCCTGGTGATCTTGGCTAGCCAAGGGTTTCTGATCCGAAATCTAGTAGATTTCAGATCAGAAACCCTTAGCTAGTGAAGATGATTTGAAGCATGTCCATTCATATGAAATTATATGTGTCTGCAACCCCCTAGCATGGTTGATGCATCAAAATATACATGCTAACTCTCGCTTAGAATGCTAAAAGAGATGAGTTGATTTTGGGAATTAAAAGGATTTTACTGTTGAAATTACATGTAATTTAAGGAATCTTATAATACATTATTTTTTTATATCATGCTATGACTGTCTTCTCTACAAATAACATTTCTTGAAGTTGGCAATATTAATTTTTTTTAAAAATTGTCATTACTCATGTGTTACAGTTTTGCAAGATGATCATGGAAACAACAGAGGAATGTAAGAAAGCATCTAGAAAGATCATGGAGAAAAAAGAACTAAAGAGAAGGAAGGAAGAGCTGACCAAAACAAGTAAAACGCTTGAACTTTAGTCTATTGAAATTTAAAACTGCATGCATATAGTTTGATTCATAGGATCTTTTTAAAGATTGACAAATTGATTGATTTTTAGTAAAATTGAGATTGTTTTAGTGATTATGAAATGCATTTCAGTAAACAGGGTTCATACCCTATGAAATTATTGTAAAACAGCTAATGTAAACTTTTATTAATGCCATACTGAAATGTTACAATTTGAGAGAGAAAAAAATGTTATTTAGGTTATAATTGATTTGAAAAAAGAAAGTTTTGTCCACTACACAGGTGATTCTAGATCAGGTTCCCAGATATCGGTTAAATCTGCAGCGTCCGTAAAAAGTAAGAGCCCGCTACAGTTTCACTGGTGTGGCATCACAATTTCGCACATCCCCCATCCATTTTGCTCATACATCTAACTTGTGCTTGATTATAAACAATTCCTAATTAAATTTCAGGTTTTTTTTTATATAAATTCCATTTTCTGAAAATTTTCATCATTCCTTGAGAATATAACCAGAAAAAGAAAAGCAGTAGTTCAACAAAATCATTTTTTTGGTTAGAATTTGACAACTATTTTATTGTAATTAAAAAGATTAACAAAATTATGCTGTATATCAAACATAAAAAAAAAAAATCATTTAACTAGATTATTTTTATAAATAAGATGATAGTAAAAATCTTTAACCAACTCCTAATGCAGCTATCATACCTGGCTTGAAATCTTTACATGTATTACAGTGCTTGTATAAAAGATCTATTTTTGCTTGATGCCATATTTGCAATTGTTTTCTCTTGAACTTAGTATTCAGTACCCTATATGCTACCAAAAAAAGGCAGAATCAGGGCTCTCAACATTGCCCTTCATTTCAAGCATTCATTTCATTGTGTGTCCAAGCAGCTCTTCATTTTGTGATGTGATATTGTTGTACATACACTCTTTCACTTAACAGGATAAAAGTGTGATTCTAAATAAATATACATTTAAAGAATCTTACTCTTGATTTAATCCTGTTAAAAGGATATATTGGATGGCTAGACTGAAGAGTATCTGTAATTTTGGCATTGTAAACACAAGTCTTGAAGTGATAATACATTTACACCATGTATAAGTATACATACATGTCACAGAAATACAAAATTATTCAATACATTAAGTGTATGATTCATGTAGAACATTTCACTATGCATTCAAAACACCCTCTACTCCAACCTTCAGTAAAATGATTTGAGATTTGAAATACCTTGTTTCTTTGATTCCTTGTAGATTTTAA
>PRKT01000057.1:1234280-1250706 GCA_003671525.1 Saccostrea glomerata | reverse complement strand
GGGGGGGGGGGGGGGGGGGGGGGGGGGGGTCATAGTCTGAAAATAAATTAATGCTTTGAAATCTGCCCTTTAGTATTAATCAACCATTTTATGATAAAATTTGCAAAATTTTGAAATATGTGGCCCCAGGGTCAGTGGTTCCTTTGGGATGAGGTGCACAACTGGTTATAAAGTGGAAGTGCATTTTCTCTTTGTTACTTTGATCTACATCTGGGTATTAGGAAAACAGAGTAAGCATGCTAAGTTTATAATTATGATTAGCATTGGTGCCTTTTTCAAAATTGTGAATTGCAAATTTCATTACCTCTGGTTTAAAACACGAACCAATTTTAATTGTTTGAAAGTTGTTGCACGATACTCAGGTGACCTATAAGGCCCGTGGGCCTCTTGTCTTTATGATATAATCACATAGAATGTAGGTTTAAGATTTTTTTTGAAAGGGCAACACTATTCTCATGTTTGGCAAAGACTTATTTGACACTATCACCTGAGCACTTGTAATTTTTAGACTTCCTGTCATAACTAGGATAAGTGTCATTTGATCAAAGACCAAGGTCATTTACTGTGTTAATTTTTGGTGTGTTAATTTGTGATATTTTTCCTTGAATTTCGAAATTGCAACATTTCTTTCTTTCTCATAATCAAAATTTTGAGAGAAAAAACTAGGCATTGGATATTCTACAACACTGTCAAGAATAATCAGTAATATGGGACAATGAAATGTTGTACATACAGTTTTACATCACATGCCACATAATAACAAATGCTTTTATGATAAATAATATATAAGTACGAAAGCATTTTCATCATTGCTGTTGAAAATACATGTTCATCATATTATTTTAAACATGTATGGCACAAATATTGGATGGACACACATAATATTGTCTAATAGTTGTGGATTATAATGAACATATTCTTAAGCTTAATTGACATGTGTGACAGTGAATTGGTTGGATTGTTATCATTTTAGAACTACATTTTCTCAATTGCCTATACTTTCACTAGTGTGGTTTGAATTTTTACAGCTAAAAATGTTCCTTCAAACCTACAGATATTTATATATTGATTGTGATAGAGTTGTTTTTCTTTTAATTTCAATCAATTTAGAGAATGATTCTACTGTGAAGCACTTTTATTATACTATTTTGCAGTTAAGCCTTTTAGATTTTGCTTATGTCATTTATACATGTATATAGACTGCTTAAAGCAGTATAGTAGATAACTTGATGCAAACATTTTGCTTTCAGTTCCTTATATAACTCCCTGCTGCTATATAAAGAAAATATAGCTTTAGATTTTAACAAAAATCTCAATTTTCCATCCCCTAGTTTTTTCTAAATGTTTCTAAAAAAGAATGACTGGAACTATTTGTAATGTAATCGATTTCAGACACAGAAGAGCATTATTATTTTATTATTTCTCCACCTTCCTTTACAGGTGCCTCTTTGGCTGGGTCACGAAAGTCACTACTGAGTGTTGGTATGTATACTTCAATCAGATTATAAAAGCATCAGTTCAAAAGATTTTTACAGTTCTAAAAAATAAAAAAAAAAATGGTTTTTGAAAAGTGAAATTCATTTTAATATACATGTAATTTCCTTAATAATGGCAGATGATCTTCCAAAGCCCTCTCCCAGAAACAGGAAATCCAAGGGTCAGGCAGCAGCAACTCTTCCCAAACTGTATGAGCCCAAGAATCTTAAGGTGAGTATAAAATTCCTTTTGCCAGTGTCAGTAAATCAGTGCCTTTTTTTTTTTAGCTAACCATTATACATTTAGACAGAGCTTGGATGATAACAACAAAAAAAATAAAACAATTTGATTCTGTTAAATAATGAGGTATCAATTCAGATTTCTTTTTGGTGGTTGTTTGGAGGAAGGTGTATTATCCCATCCCTTTAACTAAATTCCTTTTGTGTTGATAATATTTGTACTTTTATATGATTTTGATTCATGTATTGTAATTTTATGAATGTTACTTGGAACATATTGGATTATATACACAGGAATGGACACACACTACAAGTAAGGGGATGTTCTTCATTGATGAGGACACTGGAAACCTTCTTTGTCATCAGTATGATCTCAAACTGACAGAGGAAACTTCTGTGTGGATCACAATAGAGCCAATCAAAAGCCGCTGTCAAGGTAATCACATTTGATTACAAAATGGAAGGTTGTCAGAATTAGATTTTCAATTATTCTACTATAAATTGATTAATACCTAATTTTGTTTAGAAGTTAAGGTGTTTTGAGACCATATGACATTCAAATTATTTTTTCTATTTTTCATGTACATGTAGCATAGAAGTTATAAAATAATATATATGACCTTTTCCAGTTACAAAATAGATTCTGAAAATAAAAACTAACTTATTTGAATATGATATTACAGCTAGCGATCAGATCATAGATACAGCACTGTTTATCCTGAGGGAGAAACCAGACGATGATGGCAATGTCCTGATAACATTTACACAGCACAGAGATTCCAAGGGGGTCAGTACAGATTACTTCTTCTTCTTCCATCAAAGTCAAGGGCTGCTGCTGTAGTGTTATTTCACTTTCAGTGGTTTACAAGACCAGTTTTTACACCCATAAACAAAATCCTCACAGCTGATATCTTAATTGAATTTTTAATAATATTTAAATCATTTTTAGAAATATGGAGTGAAATGTTCATTGGATGCAGGAAACTATCACATAATTCCATTCACAACTGGATCTCGTCTTAAAAAGCGAGAGAGTGAGTCCTCCAACCCTGTAAAACTACTGCAACGCAAAGAAGGAAAACACACCATCACTAAAGCTTTTAGGTAAACTAATCTCCTTATTAAAATCTGTGTGTCAGCTCCATCTTTACTGATCCTTTGGGATCATAGATTTCATTTTGAAATATCCATCAGTGATGTGCCTGTAATACAAATACCATGTAGGCTCAACAAGTTATAATTTTATTATAGGAAGGTGTTAGAGGATGTCTTTGACCTATCGGACCTGGACGGTAATGGCACAATGAGTAGAGAGGAGTTTAACTGGTACAACATCAGGACAAGTGATGAGGAGGTCGGGGACGATGAGTGGGAGGTGGTGGAGGGTAAGGGTTGTATTTCTGTACCCTTGGAATAAAGTGACCCCATCATTTATATACGAAATTGTCCTTGTTACTTAAAGGTTGTCAAACTGGAGGAAGGGGTTAAATAATTGTCTTCGACCAAAAAAAAATATATGCTATACTTTAAATGTCAACTAACCCGAAAATCAATACTAGTAGATTATATTCAGAAAAAGCTTGTGGTTTTTAGAATAATTGAATTTGGAATATATCATATGCAACGGAAAAAAATTATAACCGTTTAATTATCTTTCCTTTCAGAGCGTCTTGAGCTTGAGAATGGAGAAATCACAAAGAATGGTTTCCTCCAGCTGAATGACCTTGAAGCTGAGGACTCTAACGGAGATGAAGATGATATGTGGGTGACCCTGGAGAGTCTGGGGATCAATAAGGAGCTGGTCATGGATGAGGTACAGGAATCACTGCTATATTAATAATTCACTTTATATCTGATGGTTTGTTTACATGTCTGACAGGACTCCAATGCAATACAAATAATTATAAGTTTTATATCTGTTTTTTTTTTTTACATGTCTAATATCTTTATTATGGTAATGTAAAATAATTCATCACAGAAATTTGTTATATTTTTTTTCATTTGTTGCAGGCTTGTCCTTTCTTGGTTAATGTGTACACAGAGGACTGTGATGATGCTGAATTTAAAGTGGTTGCTATAGAAGCTATGATGGATAAACTCCAGCGCCCTCTCTGTCAGTCTGTGATGGAAAAGGTAGATATGTTCTCCAGTTGCAGTAAATCCTGTGATTCTAATGTTTGTTAGAGGATAGGAAGAAAATATAGAAGGCAACAGTTAGTTGGCACAATCACCTACACCTTCTTTTAGAACTATAGTACCCTGGTTCTCTCTTTGATAGTGTGATTGGTACAAACTTGAAATTTATACAATGAAATTATATCATTTCTTTAACATTTACAGGGTGAAGCTACCAAGGTGAAGGGTATGAAGGATTTGACAATGTACACCTACTTTGGAGATACCAGGGCCAGCATAGTGTTGGACAACAAGGTAAATATATTCCAAGGAAAAGATTTCTCAAAATATGCTGTTTTTGGACAAGATTTTAATTTACAAATCCAGAAACACTGATAATGACTTGAATAGAAATTTAAAAAAAAATGTCTCTGTAGATTAGAATGTAAAATACTATTGCACCAACTTTGTCTTTGACATATTATAATGTAAAATACATAAAAGTATAAGTATTATTGTCTATTACAGCTTAGATGTGAAATACAGTATAACCAGCTTTGTCATTTTCTTTCAGTCTTACAGTACAGTCCGTGTCAAGCTGGATTGTTCCAGCAGCCAAAACTGTCTCTCAAATCGGCCATCTCTAGAGGAATCATTCTCTGTCAAGTCCCAGTCTCAAATTGTAAGTGTTATCTGTAGGTCTGATAAGTAATTCTATTCGCTTCCATCCTTTAAAAAAACAAGTAGATATATGTATATAAAAACGTATAATGCATTGTGAATTTCGGTGCATTAAAAGTTGTATTTCTTGTTAGTATCAAGAGGAAACCATTATTTTCCAACTGTGAAAAACTTTTCTAATCTTGACCTTTTCTATGACCTTGACTTCATTATTTAAAAGATTATACAGTCCAAAATTAGCTTTAAAGAAATTAAATCTTGTTTTTAAAGTTAGTTGCTTGAAAATAAAAACAACCTTTGCAGCATTTAATCATATAAAATGGTAATTTTAATTGCTTGGTTGAATTTCAGATTGCGTATCATTTCACACCAGAAGATGAGGACGAGGAATGGAGCGTGAAGTGTACAGAGGTCATACAGAAATAGCACACATACTGGATTTAGTTTTTGTTGGGGATTAGAATTGTCTTTATTTTAGCAGCAGGACTGTAGCTTTAACAATATATTCTGCTCTTTGTTGTTTAATAAGAGAATTAAATTTCAGCTGCAGGGTAGCATTTGCATACATATTTTTTCTATGTCTGAAACAGAAATTAGTATATATCTTATGTTGTAATGATGCTGATAGGACATGTGCTGAAAAACTGGAACAAATCGGAGTCCAAATATGGGTTAGTTTTGTTATAATAGATCATTCAATACTTTTGGTTGTCAATAAATAAGTCCAGATAACAAAGAAGAAGATACTGATTGATTTAAACTTCACAAATTCCATAACATGTACATGTGTATTGTATTGTTGACTATATATACCGTATAAGTGGAAATTTTAGCGAGACGCAAATTTAGCGATTTCTACCTAAAATCTGGTATTTAATTTTTAGCGAGAAGTAATTTTAGCGATTTTGAAATGCTTACTAAAGAAGTTATTACAAATAATATGCAATTAATTTTTAGCGATATTCAATTTTAGCGATGTCAGCACCCTCGCTAATAATGCCAAAATTAAATCCTCGCTAAAAATTCTACTTATACGGTATATTTAAAATTTGAACTTTGCTAAAGAATGATATAATATTTTTAAGTCCATTAATTTGGTTTAGTTCTATAGATGTAAATGTGGATACAATATCTTTATTTAATTCTGTATGGTTGTACATTTATATTTTTTGTTTTAATTTTTACATAAAATAGAAGAATTTCATTACAATTACTCCACTTTAGTGGCATCAAATTAACCCATTTAATTATCTCACTATATGCTCTACAAATAACTTTTAGGAGTTGTCTTGTTGTCTGTTTCATTTACATATAGAGATATTTTTACTTTAAGTGGAAAATGAGTGAAAACTTTCATAGGTTTTTATGCAAGTTGTACTATGTACTGCCTTGCTGTCACATAAAATGGAATTATGAGATACTACAATGTACCCCTCAGCTAACCAAGAATAAAATACATGTGCATGTATATTGTAATTCAACTTGAAAAAATCTCAGATATTGTAATAGAAAAGATTTTATTTTAATCAAAATTTTGCAAGATACATATTGTTTAAGAAAATATCTGTGCATAATATATAGAATTTTCATTGTCATTTCATGTTATGTACTTTGTTTATTTCCGTCCAATTAAAGTAATTTCTTAGACAGCAAACTTGGTATGTTTTATTTATATATGTCCAGTATCATAAGAATTCCTTTTTAAATAATGGTTTGATCTAAAGATCATGGAAATAAGATGGATCTAAGGACTGATCTATTTACATAAATAAACTAGGATATTGTAGATATTAAATAAAATCTTAACTTGCTAATGAGAAGGAATCTGAAGTTTTAAATTAAGTTAAAGAATTGACAATGGTATTGCAAAATAGTATTAAGTTTTATGTTTTAATCAAATTTTTAAGATTTTTGGAAATAAATTCTAAGTACGAACTTCTATTATTTTACAAATATATTGATTAATGAATTAGGTTGTAATGTTAGATCCAACTTTAGATTATGTACAGTCCTTACAGAGTGGTAATTCACTCAGTTTCATACTCTGGTGTATTAATCTCATATTCTCAAAATATTGTAAATATTTTAGTATATATAAATCCAAGAATTTCAATTTAGAGTTGTCACCCTTGAATGTGTTATGATTTGAACAAACTTGACTAGATCGATACTTCCAATTAAATATCAAGATTTTTCTTTGCACTCATTATTTCAACATTTGATATGGAAATAGTTTTTTAATTATTTCATTGATTAACACACATTCTCATAGAATAAGATGTTTTACTTTAAATTAATATGTTTCATATTATAATTTATGTATATTTGATTTATTACATGATAATAAATAAAAAAATTACAACAACAATTTTTCACAGTATAACATTTTCATACTTATGCACAGTTTAAACCGCCACATTCAGTGTTGGGTTTTTCATAAACAGGCATTAATGATAAATTGTTGATAAAAACGTAGCTGATTAAAGAAAATAATGAATGAGAACTGGTATCACCGCAGTCAGAATCATTTTAAGTACGAGCTATTTAAAGTAAATGGCGCCAATATTTAATTATGTCAACAATACCGCGGATTGAATTTTATGGCTTGTCCAACAAAAATGCTCTAAGGTAAGTAAATATTAGAACAAATTTTTACACGAATTTGTAATCCAGTCAATTTTCTGATTTAATAATGCAACTGCAAGCTGCAATGTTGGCGGTAGCTGCAGAACAGTAGCTCTCCGAAAAAAAAGTATTGACAGACCGGAGAGCTACAGTGCCACCTATAGAAAAAACTGTATATTTATTGCGCACAAAAAAGTGCGCTGTTTCTCGATTTCTTTCTCCATGTTTTTAAAACTGTCATGTCAAAATATTACAAACCGTGTGTTCCTGTTATATTTTTTCACTGTTTTCACAACAAAACATGCCTTATAATTGTTTATAATAGTTTTCCTGGCCCTGAGATCATCGAAAAATTCGCCTATTTTTGGCTTCCATATTGGTTTGCAAGATAACTCAGTCCAATGCGCTCTGTATATATGTAAGCTACGAGAGTACTTGAAAGAGGAGTGAGGACTTTTTTGAAATCTAGCTTTATTGCAATTGTGGTAAGAATTTAAAAGAATTAATCCAGAACCGAGCGCACTTTTTTGTGCGCAATAAATACACAGTTTTTACAATGGGTGGCACTGTAGCTCTCAGGTCTGTCAAAATAATTCAGAGAGCTACATTACTGCAGCTATGTTGGCGGAAGCATGACGGCACTGCCAATGTCATCATCCACAAATTCCAACATTGCAATTTAACATTTCTTTAAGTCTCAACTAGTATGGACCATATCACAGTAGGCTATATTAAGGCAGGTTAGCTCTCCACCCTCGTAGGTTGTTAACTCGAGGCATATACATGTGTAACACTAATTTGTTTTGTTTTCCAGAAAAAGGAAACTAATTGAAAATACTTTGAATGAAAAGGTTAAAAACTTCAAACAGAATAGAATTCCAAAGAGTTATAACCAAAGGTAAATGATTGTATATTCAGTTTGTACTGTTGCATGTTCTGTATTAATTTGCCTACAGTAAACTGCATGAGTATAAAATTTTTCACATGGTAATTAAAGAAAACCTTATTTCATTGTATTACAGGATAACAGGACCTGTCTTTGACTGGAAGCTGTTTTATCGACAGCAGAGTGCCTTTAACTATGCCAGAGACCAATCAGAGGTATTCCCATCAGTATCCAATGAATGAAATTATGAATTGTACATGTTTTAAACATGGTTAAGCCTAATTAAGGGCAAAGAATATAGCCAAAGATTGAGATAGTTGATGTGACACTTTAGATTTATATTGTAATCTGTGTATAATGGCTTTTAAAAACACAAATTTAATGTAAAAGGAACACTTCATTCTTGTACTTTTAAGCAATGGACATTGGTAAGAATATTGATACAAAATATGACAGGGTTGTCCCCAAGACCCAGGGAATTTCGCACTTATATTGATGTCATTCCTTGGTTACTCTGGAATTCCTTTCAAAGGTTTAGGGGATGGATCCCATTGACCCAACCCCCCTTCTACTTTTGTAATGACCCCTGCTATATCAATTCTTATAATTATAAAAAGAGACAACCCTGCATTTAATTTTATTATGAAATTGGTTTATTTTCGTATGAACATGCTTTAATTTGGTACAAACAACATATTCTGTTCCGCAGAAACAGGGTTATTCAATTTTTACAATGAAAAGACACTCATTTGAATCCTGAGGCTCAGTGTGAATTGGATAGTATTATGATTATATGTCATTTCTTTTATTTACAGGAATTGCATGTGATTGCATTTGAGAGTTCCAGTCTAGGACTAGGTGATGGAAAGCGAATGTACCTCGTATCCAGTTATGAAGTATTCTGGCACTACTATAGGTCAGTACTATGGATATGTCAAAGTCAATGTTAATAAGAAGCCCAAGTCGCTTTTTCTGTATTTTACTCTCAATATTTTGAAACCATTTGTTATCTCAAAATTTTTCAGTGGTCCCATCCAGCTGGAGATAGTACATGATAATTTGGACATACGTACTGCTGTTATGTTTATAAATTTTCATAAGAAAACTATTATCCATAAATTAAAATTAATAGATTAACTCCATTTTAATTTCAGGCAGCTTTCTAGTGAAAAGAAACTTCATTATGAGATCATTCCAAGAGGTTAGTAGCTTGTTTTTGGTTTGTTTAAAAGAAAACATAAAGACTGAAATAACAAATGCATATACGGAGTGAGTGGATGAAAGTATTTTAATACTATCATTACAAGAAGGAATCCTTTATATCCCTTTCTTTTCAGGCTCTGTGTGTAAGCTGTACTTTGATTTGGAATACTCCATCCCAGATAATCCAGATCACACAGGAATCAAAATGGTGGACACATTTATCCAGGTCAGTTTTGTGTCACCTGCAGAACATGGCTGGTGAACGGGGATCAATTCTGCCTATTTGCCTGTCTCAGCATGAATACTTGTAATCACACAAATGTCAAGATTTTAAAAAAGATAACTAGGGAGAAATACATGATAACGAGAGTTGTGAGCAGTCCCCCTACTCTTACTAAAGTGAAAGGTTCTCGTTCCTATGTTCCTGCCTTTAACTCAACTTTAATAAAGTGCAGGAAAATATATAAAGTTGTGAATTTAATGGTAAACTTAATGGCCAAGTGTCTCTTAAAACCTATCCTGTAGGAGGTTTAATTAGGGCAAAAAAATTAAATCACAGTATACATGTATTATAAGAAATTTTTATTTTGCAGTATGTCTGTTTATGGTTAGAGCAAGAGTTCAGTCTGAAGTGCACAAGGAAAAATGTTCTGGATTTGGATGCCAGGCAAGTATCCACATGTTATCTGTGGTAAAGGTGTTATGAAAAATTCCTTTAAACACTTTCAAGTTCTTACATTTATATGCAATAAATGAGGCTTGCATGTTCTATTATAATGTGGATTCACTAAGAACTGATCACAGAATGAATTCATTGAATACTACTTTTTCCAGCACTGATAAGAAATTCAGTAGACATCTTGTCTTCCTTATTCCTGATGTGGCCTTTCAAGACAACATTACAGTTGGTCAGTATATCCATTTCTTAAAATACAGTGGTATCTTTTATATGAAGTATGGATTACAGCATTGTTTGTATTAATTGCTTAGTTTTCAAACTACATGTATTTTGGACCCACATTTATTTGTTGAACAACATTAAAATAATAAAACAACACAGAGAAACAGATGTCTATGCAAATGAAGTTGATTTATGGTACAAGATCATTTGTGTTTTTTTAGCATATAATTAATGGTAAATTGTGATGTAAAAAATATTTTTCAGGTAATTTTGTGCAACACATAATCACTGCACTGAGCCAACACTGTGAATGCAGTGACTCCAAAGCAGTTAAAGGAGACCAGCGTCTACATGATAACACTAAAGCTGATACATCTCCAAAGAAAGATAATGATGTTAAGAGGACAGAGCTAAAGGGGAAGTCACCTGATATTGAAGGTCAAACTGAACATATTGACACTCCACAAGACTGGGAGGAGCTTTCTGATGAAGTGTTGATTGGTGACAATGATCAAATGCCTGACTCAGGTGGAAAGAAACAGTTATTTGACAGTGTATTCGAACATTTTATAGAGGAGCAACTTTCATCTCTCTTTGTTAAAACGAGGAAGGGAGAGAGAACAGTATTTTGTGATTTGGGTAAGGTTACTTTATTCATCAGATATCCATTTCATGTATTATCAGGTATAATTCTGTGTAGGTACTTGTACATTTAGATCTATCTAAAAATGTCCTTTAAGATTTGTTTTTGAAATAAATCTGAATTGCTATGATATGAATAATTCATACAATATTTCAGTGTCATCATTTATTATAACAGGTGTGTACACTAAAAACAGAAATTTTCGGCTGTACCTGTCCAGCAAGTTTGGCAAGAACAACCCCCTTGTGGTGGCACCAGAAAACGAATTTGTTCCATATACAGCAACAAAATATCATGAAGAGGCAATCTTTATGCAGTCCCTGATATCAAATGTGAAGTAAGTTATCAAGTCAGTCTTTCAATAACTTTGGTCCACATGGTAACAGAAACAAATTAAGAAGAACTATTCTTTCTCATAAACATTTTGAGAGAAAAAAAAATGTTGAAACTTTGTATTTGAACTCAAAAGTGTAAAGGAAGCAAAACATCTACATGTACTTGCAACAGGTTTTCATCGAGAATGAGAATTTTAAAGTTTGGTGGCATGCAGAGGGACAGTAGAAGATCTGTCAAAAACAGCACCACCAGTGTAGGTATGAATGAAGGCTTGCCAATAATTTTTATGTATTGGAAACTCTCAGGTGATTCTGTGCTTTATTTCCTGTACAATTGCACCATCGATTTTACAATAATTCCATAATCATTCCAGATTTTTGTTTCAATTAAGATGCATGTATGAAAAACGTATTGGTTTCAGCAATTTAGCTTTTGAATACTGCTCCAAATCTTACATGTAATCTTTCCATGTTGTATTAATGTTTAAGCAATGCAAGGGATTCACTAAACAATCTTTTAATAAATGCATATTTATATTTTGATTAGCATGTCTTTATGATACAAGCTGGTAACCAAACATTAATTTGAAGGCATGGTTATAACAAAGTAATGCTGTAATAGAGGTTATTATCAACTAAACTGTATATCACTCCAACTTTTATACTCAATAATTTCTTTACAGCAAGTCTGGAAGGATACAGAACTTCTCCTTATTCTGAAATAGATGCTTTCCTTGTTAATCTTGTACAGGAAGTAGAACCTAGAGGAGGGATCCGTCATTGGACTTACTTCAGTCAGGGAGAACTCATTGTTTATGAAATGGCCAACTACAGATTTTGTCACAACATTAATAGGAGTCATAGAAGCAACAATGTCATGTAATACATCCACTTGTCTTTTGTCCTTCTAAAATTCTTTTCAATATACTATCTACATAATGTAGTAAATATTCTTTAGTTTTCTTGGCTTAAACTTCACCAAATGTTTTATCCAATAGGTTTATTGTGGACCTGAAGAAAAGGATTTATTACCAGAAATGTCATGATCCAGCTTGTAGGTCACAAAATTTCAAGTCCTCAGGTAAAACTGAACTCAGAAGTAATTTGAACTAATTTTAGCTGTTCTAAAGGTATAGTCTAAGATTGAATCCAATCCTTTTCTTGCTCCTATAGATTTCCCCTTGCCTGATTCTGTATTTCCTGCCTACCTATGGGAAGATGATCCCATGTTTGATGGAGAGGATGAAGATTTGTGTAGTGCTGTTGAGGAAGCAGAGAAAACAATGCCTGTGTGATACATCCTTCATATACATGTTGGACATTTGTATGAAGCTCAATGACATCCCCTTGTCATTCTGAAGTCCCTTCAGGAACATGCAGCCCCCAGAGGTAGCCAGAACCCAAGGGATCAAGCTCTGGATATGAAATAAAAAAACATTCTTCTATACAATTTTTTTCTCCGTACGATCCTCTATTATGAAAATTACATTTTGGACATTAATAAAATTATAGCTTACCACATGTATACTATAAAGGTGTAAATACACGTATTCAGTTAAGATATACATGTATCTATTTCAACACAGATTACCACCCCCACAAGGTTAAAGGTTCAAAGGAGGAAATAGATCAAAGTTTCAATGAATAATCACTTGAGGTGAATTAAATAAGGTTCTAACTTTGGTAGAACACCTCAATTCTTTTCTGTGATGTGAATTTTGATTCATCCATCAGTACTTGTTACCCTAAATCTAAAATTAAATAAATTGAAAACAGTTACTAAAATTTATTTTTTGTACAACCTTTGTAGTAATACAAGTACAAACTTACTGCATGAAATTGTACACAAACATGTGCAGAATCAAATCAAGTATACTTTCACAAAAGCTAATTAAGAATGGAAATGGTTAGCAATTGATCTTGTATGTACATCTGATTGAATTTTATGTCCCTGCCTATAATGCATGTACATGGACAGTCATCATTTATTAGGAATCTAATATCTATCAACAAAATCATTGGTTACTATATTTGTGCCATCTCCATTCCTATTAAAAATGTATGCAAATACATGGAATGCAGAATCTTTTAATTTACATGTGTGTAAAAATTCTGACAGGTGTGTACTAAAGTAAAAAAAAATCTACCATTGTGTATAACATTTTGAACTAACATTAATTCATTTTCTGTATGGCATAAATTTTAATGATTTTTCTAGTCAAAAGTCACTTATTTCTCTTTAACCAAAATTTATTTTCAACACGACATATGAAACTAACTAATCAATGCTTGTGTTTTGTATCACTGTTCCTTATTCACAAAACTATTAATTTGTCCAGTTGAATCTAATGCACCAAAAAAATGACATTTCACATCCATGGTTCCCAGCCCACATACACCCGACCCAGAATGTTTGGGTCGGTGGCTTGGTCAATCAGTGCTGCCACCTGTTGTTCTACCGTCAGACCAGTGTTGTTGAACTGTGCTCGCATATTCTCCCTCTTGTCACCCTGAAGCACTCTCTCCATGGCAGAAAATGCTGGCTTCTTGGAGTGACCCAATTTCAACTCCGCTCTACAAAATTACAGGAAATATATTCAGTAAAGGGATTCTTCTTAGAAAAGATGAGCTAATTGAGTTGTGCAAGGATAATAACTACTCTTACCTGGTTATAGTGACTGGGTTGTCTCCCATTAGCTTTCGTTTCATGTATTCTATCTTTTCTTTTGGGTACCACATCACACCCTCCTCTTCAGGGGATTCTAAAGAAAACGACACAACTTCCAGTGTTAAAATTTAGCAAGTGTGGAAAACTTAAAATTTGTTGAAACAGAATTTCAAATTTGTCCACAGGATTACAAAGAAAACATACCATCTCCTTTCATTTCATTCATTTGTTTTTCTGCATTGATCTGTAATGAATAGAAAATTCTTTATTACCAGCATTTAAAGCTTCACAAAAAGTTTTTTAAAAAAATTACCAACATCTGAATCAATTTTCCACCCATTTATTAGTCTCATTATCATGACTAAGGCTTTTATTATTGAACTGAGAATGTTGCTGAACTGACCAGCCAATCAACTGATGGTTCTTTGACAAATATGTCCATGGTATTGAGCAGCAGGTCACAGTTATTTCTGAGAGCTCGGAGGGTATGGATCATGGTGGATTCCATTAGACCTTGAACCTGTAGAGGCATCATCAGGTTACGCAGCTGTCGAGTCAGGCGGAACGGCATCAACTCAGGAATAGGCAGAAACTGCAATGAATTATTATGATAACTTTTAGTATTAGTAATGAAAATTTAGTCATATTCTCATTGGCCAAGCAAACAGTACATGTAATTCACTTTTTCTTCATCCCAACTTTAAAATTTTTTGGACTTGTGCCTTCCACAACTTTTCCTCCAGTATTGTTGAAAAAATTAAAGAATTCATAATTAAGATATCAGCGACTTGTATAGTGGAAAGAAATGAACATTATTTGACTTTTATCTATGGCTTTTTACATGGACATGTCAATTCATTCTTTGGCTAAAATTGCAGCAGTCCATGTTCAAGAATACTTACCTGTGTAGCAGAGCCAAAGGCATGGCCAAAATCAATTCCCACCATCTCCCCATTCTTTAGGTTCACCATAAAGTTGGACAAATGTCTATCCCCAATCCCGAGTATGTACTGACAAATGGAGATCAAGGCATGAGTGGTGGCACACTTACAGCGGAGGACATGGAAAGCTTCAGGGGAGGTACTCATCTTATGAAAGGCACGCCTACAAAACATTAATTAGGGTTGTGTACTTGAGAAAGGCTACATGCAAGTCCTAATGTACATGAGAAAGGCTAAGTCCTCATGGTGTTGCAATTACTGTAGATCACTAAATTTTTTGTGACACCTTATTTTCGCGAGATAGTCATTGTCTCTTGATAAGCGAGACAAAATTTTCATGAATTGTGGTTATTGCTCTACATAATCTTTAGGATTGCTATTATATGCGAGAATAAAATTTTCGTGAGCACAATGGATCGCGTAAT
Organism: Saccostrea glomerata; assembly: GCA_003671525.1. Lineage (NCBI taxonomy): Eukaryota > Metazoa > Mollusca > Bivalvia > Ostreida > Ostreidae > Saccostrea > Saccostrea glomerata. The sequence continues at coordinate 1,235,568 of PRKT01000057.1, read as the reverse complement.
TACATGAAAATAAAATTCTCACGAATAAAAAGTGATTAACAGTACATGTATAGATTTATATACAGTTGTATATTTTTTTTGTAAATTATGGACCTTGATTAATATGGGATCAAAGTTGAGGATCAAGTTTTACATAAATCATAAGAGCAGGAAAAAAAATCCTTTTCCCTATTTAAAAGGCCATGTTATACTACTTATTGCAATCTGATAATGTGTGAATTTAGAGATCCTTTATAGCTAGGGTGGGCCACAATATGGGGTTTCCATTTTTGAAGGAAATTGAGATTCTAAAAATATTTTTAAAATCTTTATACAAAGAACAAAAGGGCTTTAAAGGCTACTCAAGTGAGCATTGTGAAAAGTGACTCTTGTGTTGAATCCCAGTTAAAAGTAAAAAGTTTACCTACCAATATACAAGTAGAGAGGAACAACAAAATGAACGGCTCTTAAAACTGTTTCCTTGCTACAATTTTATCAGATTTTTTCCTTCCACCTTTCATTTTATTCAACAATTATATAAAAACAATCTTCACTGCATTACATAAATAAGAGCACTGATTGTAATTTACCTTGATAAATCCCATGGCACACAACTTTCTTTCTTCTGTAGTTCTCGCTTAGTTTCTGTCATATTATATTTCAGGTACATCTGCATGTAGGCAGGAATTTGATCTTTGTTCAGTTTCATTATCCAAGAAGTGTGTAGATGCATAGGTCCTTGTCTATAATGAAACAACATTTGATTAATGCATATATTACTTAACTGTATATACAGTTACATTTTTGCAGCAATTTTTTGTTACTTTCAGCTTTAATTTAACATAGTAGCTGGTGTACTAACTGGTGTAATTTAATTGCCATGGGAATTAACTTACTTGCTGTGGATAAATTTGGTTTCCTGGTCTGTAAGATTAGAGTACAAGAAATCTTTCAGTGGTATAGTGTTGTTCATCCACTCTATAAGACCAACTCTGAAATGTGTAATATACATTTATATATGTCAATTCAAAGAAAGTTTTTAAAAGAAACTAGAAATATGTCCATAGGACATGAATGCCCCGCCGAGGATGTATTAGTAAAGCAACATGAAAATTTGTATGTGTATAAAATTTGATCAGAATATCTTGAATAGTGATGCAGCTGAATTGCTTGTTTGGAAAATAAAGGTCAGATCCAGCATCCGAAGCAAGTCTGGTAGTGTCCATCCCTAGATGTATCATCCATCACGTTTGGTTCGGGTAGGACTTATAGTTACTTGGGAATGAAAATATAGGTCAGATCCAGCATC
>PRKT01000057.1:1162824-1220560 GCA_003671525.1 Saccostrea glomerata | reverse complement strand
ATTTCTATGTAAAACTTTGATTCCCCATTGTGGCCCCGCCCTACCCCCTGGGGTCATGATTTGAACAATTTAGAATCTACACTACCCCAGGATGCTTCCACATTAGTTTCAGCTTTACTGGCCCAGTGGTTCTTGAGAAGAAGATTTTTTAATGACCCAACCCTATTTTTGTCTTTCTTTGATTATCTCCCCTTGCGAGGGGATATGTCCCTTCATTTTAACAATTTAAATTCCCCTTCACCCAAGGATGCTTTGTACCAAGTTTGGTCAAAATTGGCCCAGTGGTTCTTGAGAAGAAGTTGAAAATGTGAAAAGTTTACAGACGGACGGACGGACAGACGGACGGACAGACGGACGACGGACAAAATGTGATCAGAAAAGCTCACTTGAGCCTTCGGCTCAGGTGAGCTAACAAGTTGTGTCTCTGTTTTCTTATACTTTGATGACCTATTGTGGCCAAGATATGTTATAATCTAAACAAATAAGCCTCGATCTACATTACATGGTACAGTGTAACTTTTGATTTGACACCACTTATTTCTTTTTTGCTCCATGAGAGAATTTTATTAACCCTCCCCCTTTCATTTTATTAAACTTATGACTTCTACTTCTGTTACTGTGCCTGACTCAAAATATTGGGCATTTTTACATATCTGAGGTTTATGCACAGAAGCCCCCGTACATAACTTCAACTTTTTAAAAAAAATGAGCATCATGCTTGCTCAAAAAGGCCATAAAGATGCTGTAAATTAAAATGATTGACTATGCATGGTCCTGCCATATTTTAGAGTTGTAATTTTTACCATTTTTATGATTCTCTTCTTGAAAATTTTCATGAGCTGTTGTGGCCCTAGTCTTTGGGGTCATATTTGAATTAAAACATATTCAATTCAACATTCTACAATAGCCTTTTCTTTGCCACAGACTGGTGGGCACTGAATCTATCATAGAAGGCATAGCCTAAAACTTGTACATAAAACAGATTCTTTATAAAGTATCAATCCAAGTATTGACAGCTGTATTTCTACACATAAAATGTAACTTTAAAAAGAATTTTAAATGCTTTTCAGGGTCACAATCCATTCTCTCTGGCATCATGTTCTTAAAACTTGATTGCACTTTAAAGTTCTTTTTTTCAAATATTCATATATTTGCTACAAATATTTTCCTTTGGAAAATAAACAATATTTAAAATGTTAATGCAGAGATCAATATTCTTTTGATACAGTTTCATATAATATTTTCTAGTGCATTAAAATAACATGAAATGATCCATATAATTTCTGAATTTTAAGCAGTTGTTGAAGGTATTTAAATCCCACTTTAAACCAGGAAGTTTAAACACCTGACAGGTAGATAACAGGTGTGTCACGTGATCTGAGTTACATAGAGGTAGACTGCATTTTGGAGAATAAACAGGACAGCCGCCATTACTGAAGTCAGGTAAAATTTTGTATATTTCTGTGTATAACAGTTGAGTCATTGAAAATTCAGTAGTACAGGCTTTAACTATGGGAACAAAATTTCATTCCGAAAAGATTCAATGAACCTTGTACAATGTATATGTAATACAATGACTTGTTTCTGTTTATTTACATGTATACTTAAAGTCTCAGACTATGGTTCTGGAGTACCAAAAATAATAAATGTTTGCCTTAAACCCAGTCAATGAATATATAATCATTAATGTTTAATCTTAATGTTTTAGTCACAAATTCTAATGATGGACCCCCGAACCAGTGCCCAGGATGTGATGCGATGTGATCTGTGTGAGACCGCTGTGGTACAGATGCACTGTGATACATGTCTTGTCAACCTGTGTAAGATTTGCATAGGAGAACACATGGTATCTGATCAATCTATCAATCACAAAGTCGTCAGTTTTCAGGCCAGAAAATCCACTCCCCTCTACCCTGGATGTACATATCATAGCAAGGAACGATGTAAAATGTTCTGTAAACAATGTGACATTCCCGTCTGTATCAGCTGCATTGAATCTAATCAACATTTAGGTCATGAATTATCTAAACTCTTACGAGTTTTGGATGAAAAGAAGGACATGATTATAAAAGAAAGAGATGAATTGAATGATACAATTTATCACACATACCAGGACATTGCCTCTGATGTACAAAACAGAATGAGTCAGCTACAAAAGGAATATGGAGATCTCTCAACAGCCATAACAAAACATGGAGAGGACTGCCATAGAGAAATTGACAAACTTGTCAAGAAACTTAAAGCTGAAGTTGATGAGATGAAAAACACACAATTACAAACTTTACAGAAACATCTAGATGAAATAAACAACAAACTGTCTAACATGAAGGATGAAATGAATTCTTTGGAAATTGCTATAGACACCAATGACTTGTCAAAACTATTTAGTGTCACATTAAATGTACACAAATACAGAAACCTTCCAACTAAAATTATACCTTCTTCACCCAAATTCATTCCAGGAAAAATCCAAGAAGAAGAACTCAGTAAATTGTTTGGAGCCATATCATCAAGTTCTTTAACATCAGATAAACATGGCTACAGTATAAAGACAACACAGAAATCACCAGAAGCTGGATCCTCTCCTCCAGTCAAACAGCTGCTTGATGAACCTGAGACTGTCACCACCATACACACTGGTTTGGAATTCCTTTACAGTGTGGTCAGTCTGAATGATGAAGAAATCTGGACAACAGAAGATAGCAAAACCATGAAACTCTACAGCATCAGTCAGGGATCACTACCCAAGTCAATCACAACCAAGTCAGGGAAAAGACCAGAGGACATAGCAGTGACAAAAAGTGGAGATCTAGTTTATACTGATTATGATGATAGAACTGTGAACATTGTGAAGAATGAGAAGATAGAGGAGGTGATCAGACTACAGAACTGGAAACCTAAAGGTGTCTGTAGTACCTCCTCTGGTGATCTCCTGGTTATCATGGACAGTGATGATTACAAACAAACAAAAGTTGTCTGTTACTCTGGCTCCACAGAGAAACAATCCATTCAGTTTGATTGTAAAGGTACACCTCTCTATTCGTCTGGTAGTGAGGAAAAATTTGTAACTGAGAACAGGAACCTGGATATCTGTGTGTCTGACAATAGAGCTAAAGCAGTAGTGGTGGTCAATCAGGCTGGGAAACTAAGATTTAGATACACTGGACATACTCCAACTTCAAAGACCCGATCATTTAGTCCGGAAGGAATCACCACAGATAGTCAGAGTCACATCCTTACAGCTGATTATTTCAATGTCTGTGTCCATATCATAGACCAGGATGGTCAATTCCTCCGTTACATAGACTGTGGACTGAATTTTCCCTGTGGACTGTGTACAGATACAAATGACAATCTGTTTGTTGCTGAATGCGTATACAAACAAGTGAAGAAAATAAAATATCTGCAGTGAAATGCCTTACTGTGTTGTATTTTATACTGTAATATGCATGGGGGTTGGACTTTAGAATTTTGCATATTAATTGCACTGACAGGCTGATGGTGGAGTGTTTTTTAGTGAAGTAAAGTAGCATCCAGTTGTAAATTTACTAGAAATGTTTTATAAGTTCATGTTATTTCATTATCTTTTTGTTTACTTGAATTATTGATGCAATACACATTGCACTTCAACACTGTAATGTAAACAAATGCTGTTTTTGTATTACTAGATGATCTAGCGAGATATTGTTGAACAGACAGTATTAAGGGACAGTTATACTAAGATGTTATATGTCAGTTTTTCATCATTATCTACCATATTACGACTGTAATTTACTTACTTATTTCAGGATTATCACATGTGTTGTAAATTGGGCGCTTGCCATCTTTCTTATGAAGTTAAGCTAGGACTTAGACTCATATAGATGTACTGACTGTATTGTTATATTTCATTGAAGTCTTTATCAAATGAAATATTTGAAATGAGAAATGGAACTTGGTTATGATTTGTACAAGGGTGTGAAGTAAATTATCAAGGGTGTTTAAATACATGCGACGGGCTGAGGATGCCCCCCCCCCTTTTTTTTTATATGTGGACGGATGTCATGAGTAGTCCTGATAAAATTTAATTCATTGAATTTACACGGGATGGAAACACTGTAAGCTGATTGGCATTTGACAGGGTGCTGAGGAAGCTTACAATACAATTAAAGAGTTTGTATCAGTATGCTGAACTACGGAATCTTGTAATAATAAATATTTCAGTCTTATTATAATTGCACACATTTTAAAGAATGGGTGAACTTAACTGGGCAGAAAAAATGTCAAAAATTTTAAGTTTCATAAAATATTATTTTTTTCCCATCATATAAACCCCCGATATCTTAACTGTGTATTTATGGTACTGATGTGAATTGAAAATGCTCTTTTCAAGGTAAACTAAATAAATATCGAAGGCATGGTGCCTGAAGATTTCTTGAATATCAATAGATAATCAGGGTTACACATTTTTCATCGTCTGAATACATAGCCAGCACATGTTTGTTGGCTGTTCTTATGAAAACTGTAGTTGTATGTTGAACAAAATAATGTCATATTAAAAGGAGAAGAGCCAACAAATGTGCGCTCACACTTAATTTAACAAACAACATGTTCAAAAAAAAATTCTCGCTTTCATTGTTAAGACTTTGATAGACCTGTTAAATATTACAATTCATCATGTGATGTCCACCTACGAGTGTACTCATGGAAACAGTTACTTTGTATTCTTCAACCTGACCTCGATGTAAATCACTATGTTTGGTTGCCGTTTTCAGAATTTAGCTTGTTAAATGTTGTTTTAATTTTGTTTGTCCTCACATTTAAAAAAAATCATAATGACATCCCTGTAATATGCCAAACACATATTCGAATTTCTAGAGAGAGAGAGAGATGGAGAGAGAGAGAAAAGTCAACAATGACACCAACCGCCTCCTATTAATATTGATAGCGTGACCTAAAAACCACTCCGGGTATATGTCAAATTCAGGAAGACGACATTAATGTATCATTGCTTCTATTTTGATTCATGGCAACAAAGCTTTGCTTTTGTGCATATGTTCTAGCTAAAATAATCATGTATATGTTGCTCTTTCTATTGCTTGTAATATATTTTGGATTCACGTTATTAACAACTTGCTAGAGAAGTCGCACAAAGATCCATAATAGGGCGTTAAGTCCATCCATTCTTTAAAAGAAATGATCTATTTTTAACCCGATTGAGACAGATCTCTGCAGAGGAAACTATGATGCACAATGCTTTTAGAATGTCGGAATACATGCACAATTAAGGCTTAAATAGGACATTGACCAAATAAAACTTTAGTTTATTAGGTTACCTTTATTAAGGTCAATGCAGGGGTAGTTGCAGGATAAAAGAACACATAGTGTTTAGGATAATTCTCCAACACAAAGCACTATCTAAGAATTATTTGAAAAACTGCCAAAATATTTTAAACCAAATTTAGAAGAATTATTTTTTTCCTTTGAATAAAGTAATTTATCCTGCCTCTGATAAAAATCCTGAAAGTTCATTTGAGAGCAATACTGTATTAAACATTATACTGTCTACCCACATTACATTGCTAATGTGCACCCTCCATGTGACCTACCCATCAGAATACCCACATTACATTGCTAATGTGCACCCTCCATGTGACCTACCCATCAGAATACCCACATTACATTGCTAATGTGCACCCTCCATGTGACCTACCCATCAGAAATTAAACATACATGAAATTCGCCAACCGTACATCATCAATATACTGTTTTCCTGACCCAGCATAAAGCCTCATAACTGACATCACAGTGCGTCACACAACAACGATGGATGCAGAACTATTTGCTTCCCTCAGTGTAAGTGATATATTGAGATTATATTTATGATACAATTTTCACCAGTAGGGGACTAATAATTATCATAATAAGAAACAGAAAAAATACAAAACAAAGCTAAGTATCATTACGTGTATGTTATTCAAGCCATTGAGAGGCTAAATTGGAATTTGTGACCATGTCACGATTGTGACAATGATGCAGATCGTTTTATATAGACTTCGTGTTACATTGTATTTGTAGATCGCATAAATGGTTAAATTCCTTATTATGATTCACTGTACTTACATATCTGGAAGAACATGATCTTATGATTCTAATTTTATTATCCTGGATTAATATCAGTATTGTAATACGCTAGATTTGTTGTAAATATCGTTTCTAATTCTGAAACTTTATTTATAGATACCGTCATCATGATGATTATTTTGCCGTATATCACGCCCGATTCTAATTGTAATTTCTCTGTACTAAGCATTTTTATCGAAATCTAATACTTAGGGGATACTGTCATATTGTATAAGTGTTTTATATTATGATTGTCATATTTTTATGTCGATTATCTATTGTTATTGTTAAACATTATTTGACAATGATTATTGCCGGTGGCTGCCGGTGACTGCCGGTGGTACCGGAGATCTGCCGGTCGTCCCTAGGGAGCGCATTGGTCTCCGGGGGGACTCTCCAGAGCTATAAAAACGGGAGTTAAGCATTGCCGGTGGGACTCGGTGTTTAGATTTTGAGGTAAGAGGGTGTTTTATTTGATTCTTAGAATTTTTCAGTAGGAATATAGTGATTTTTTGAATTAATTCATCAATTTTTCTTATAGTGATCACGGGTTAATCTCGTATCACTACTAATTACTAGTATTTATCTTAGGACGTTTATACTGGGTTAATCTCGATATTAAACGATTAAATAATTTTGTTACAGTTCGACTGAAAGTGAGTCTTGAAGTCTCTCCGTGTAAATAATTGTTTATCTTTGATAGATTTTAGGAATTCAATCAATTTAAAGTGATAATTCAGTTGCCTTAATAGAAATATTCAAACAGGAATTAAGGCTAGGATTTGATATAGAAATTATAGAGATAAATTTCTTGCTTTAAATAGTTTGTTACATTGTGTAGATTTGTTAAGGGAGAAATACTTTGGTTATTTTAAGGTATTTCTAGGATTTTATATACACTAATCGGGTCATTCTCGCTTAGTGCGCCCCCCCCCCCCATATCATATTAACGTAATACAAAGGTTGTGTTACTGATAGTGTAGTATTTCACTGTGAAATTGGGTGATTCACGACTTACAGTGAATTTTATTGTAATTGAATATTAATTAATACATATTGTGACTTTTATTTATTGAATAAACTTGTAAACTTTAAACAAGGCTTATCATTTAACTTCCCCGTAATTTTATTTGCGAGTCCAAACACAGGTAATTCTTGTGTTATTATAGGAGATTTTTATTTACGGGTTATTCTCGTTTATCATCAGAGTACTACATGGGTTATTCCCGTGTAGGCTTCTAAGGAGTACTTGTGCGTGAGATCCAAGCAGCTCAGGTCCGTTACAACCATTTATTATATACCCATCAATTTCCTTGTTTTTGTTACTGTTAATTTTACAGAGTTTGATCCGATTTTCCGGATCACCACACTGTGGTTTTCTGAATCCATATCACCACTCTCTGAAACTGATGACGTAGTACGCAAAAACATGACGTTATTTTTCTGGCGCGTTAAAAAGTCCCTTGTTATTATGCTTTGTTTTATGGATAAATATTATACAAATGATATCTAAAGTTTTATTCTGCTATATTTAGCTAGTTATAAGGGGGTATATAATAAATTTATCATTATAACAGTAACTTGATCCGAAGAGCCGTATCACGTCTCGTTGACAGGCGCGGATCATCGGATCAAACTCGACGCTTCGCGTCTCGTTAGATCTGATGATCCGCACCTGTCAACTCGACGTGATACGACCCTTCGGATCAAGTTACTGTTATAATAATATATATTTATGTACCGTAAATGTTTGCGATGTCAGAAAGATCAACTGGTCTATCCTGGGTACGATTTCTCGTCTTTTTATTAATATTTTAATCTTTGATTCTGCTAATCTCCTAATAAAACTGTTTCTTCTATGGACACAATACCAGGCTTGGTACTTTGAAATCTTCTGCATTCCTCTTAGAGCCTTTGAAAAGTATCTTCCAAGAGTTTGTGTAACTTCACACACTAAAGTTTAATAATCAGAAATTAAAAAAAAAAGAAGCCCATGGGTCACATTGCTAACCTGAGTAACTTTGGTCTTGCTATTCTTAACTACATTTTCTCTTTTATCTGAACATCTGGTTTGTACTGTCTGTGATGTGACTTACATGAGCTACTGTCTGTAGAGGAGCTATAATGTAGGAGTACTTTATCTGTATATCTGGTTTGTACTGTACTGTCTGTGGTATGACTTACATGAGCTACTGTCTGTAGTGGAGCTATAATGTAGGAGTACTTTATCTGTATTTCTGGTTTGTAATGTCTGTGGTGTGACTTACATGAGCTACTGTCTGTAGTAGAGCTATAATGTAGGAGTACTTTATCTGTATATCTGGTTTGTACTGTACTGTCTGTGTTGTGACTTACATGAGCTACTGTCTGTAGTGGGGCTATAATGTAGGAGTACTTTATCTGTATATCTGGTTTGTACTGTACTGTCTGTGGTGTGATTTACATGAGCTACTGTCCGTAGTGGAGCTATAATGTAAGAGTACTTTATCTGTATATCTGGTTTATACTGTCTGTGGTGTGACTTACATGAGCTACTGTCTGTAGTGGAGCTATAATGTAGGACTACTTTATCTGTATATCTGGTTTGTACTGTCTGTGGTGTGACTTACATGAGCTACTGTCTGTAGTGGAGCTATAATGTAGGAGTACTTTATCTGTAAGAGGGTTGTCCCAAAAAGTCGTAGACAGGGGGCATAGTTTATTTTCTCTTTGTTAAATCAAATTTCTTTTCTTGTCATAGCAAAGAGTAACATTTTATGATCATTTATTTCAATTTTCATGACGATATCACATTTAATAAGAAAACTATGATAAAAAAAGAAATAATGTAAGTGTACATCGGCGCACGAAAGCAAGCATAATTTACGTTTCTCATAACGCCATGGTCCCTTTTTCTGCTTCACATGAGGCTTTTAACATCCAAATGAAATTTTTATAGTGAAAAACCAGTCTTGACTAAGGGAGTAATCTAAATTATTTACTGTCCGTTTTCTTAAGCAGATCTAAATTTTAATCAAAATTAAATTAGTTGAAAGAGAATACATCTAGTTTGATGACGTTCATGGCCCAGAACGTTCCCAAATGTCTGCGTTGAACAATCAGTACTGTACTTTACATGCAATAACTATTTTTTCGATATAGAGGAAAAACTATCTTTGAATGTCATACTATTAAAAAAAACAATTTCTCTATAAAAATATAGTGTGTAATATCCATTTTGTACTCTTTTTCCCCGTGTCTGATGAATATAAAACATACCAGAAACAATTTATTACATTTCCGCGCGCCGGGTACGCGTTCGACGATGTCATTTTCATCACTATCAATTCGAACAACACTTTGAAAATCATGCCACCAGTCGTCTGTTTCTGATGCTATTTAAACGAAAATTTGACATATTATTAAAATTTTTATTCTGGTTTCAGTAATTTAAATTTTAGTTTAATCTTTTACATGGTACCATAGAAATAAACACAAATGTACAAGTTTTATGCGTAAATTATTCCAAATTTTGGTCGTGCGCCGATAGACCATATAGGCCTTCATATAAATCGTTCCAATATAATCAATATGGAAGATATATATTTAAGAATTCACAATTTTAAAGAACATTCAATGTGTTATGTCTATGCAAAATTTGGTTAGTATTGGTTGGGTGTTTCAAAAGTTATTAACATTGTCTACGACTTTTTGGGACAACCCTCGTATATCTGGTTTGTACTGTCTGTGGTGTGACTTACATGATCTACTCTCTGTAGTGGAGCTATAATGTAGGAGAACTTTATCTGTATATCTGGTTTGTACTGTACTGTCTGTGGTGTGACTTACATGCACTAATGCCTGTAGTGGAGCTATAATGTAGGAGTACTTTATCTGTATATCTGAATCATACTGTCTGTGGTGTGACTTACATGAACTACTGTCTGTAGTGGAGCTATAATGTAGGACTACTTGATCTGTATATCTGGTTTGTACTGTACTGTCTGTGGTATGACTTACATGAGCTACTGCCTGTAGTAGAGCTATAATGTAGGACTACTTTATCTGTATATCTGGTTTGTACTGTACTTTCTGTGTTGTGACTTACATGAGCTTCTGCCTGTAGTGGAGCTATAATGTAGGAGTACTTTATCTATATATCTGGTTTGTACTGTAATGTCTGTAGTGTGACTTACATGAGCTACTGTCTGTAGTGGAGCTATAATGTAGGACTACTTTATCTGTATATCTGGTTTGTACTGTCTGTGGTGTGACTTACATGAGCTACTGTCTGTAGTGGAGCTATAATGTAGGAGTACTTTATCTGTATATCTGGTTTGTACTGTCTGTGGTGTGACTTACATGAGCTACTGCCTGTAGTGGAGCGATAATGTAGGAGTACTTTATCTGTATATCTGGTTTGTACTGTACTTTCTCTGGTGTGACTTACATGAGCTACTGCCTGTAGTGGAGCTATAATGTAGGAGTACTTTATCTGTATATCTGGTAAGTCTCCTTTTCTATACTTCCTATACATGGTCACTTGATGTTCTCGACGTGATTTTTGTTCTTTCACAGCCTCCTTCAAAAAAAAAGATAAAAGCTGGTTTAAAAGACAATTGTATAAATTATGGTGTAGTAGAAAATTTTTATTTTCTTTCAGTCCCTTTTTCAACCATTGTGCATATATAAAATGTTAATTTATTCAAGGGGACATAATTTTTAATCTGAAGAATTGCTTTGATAGAATTTAAATAAGGATCTTTTTTTATTATATTCTTCCCAAAACATACACTTTTACTGCAGCTTTAAAAGGAACTTGAGAAATTAAAAATTATGCAACAATTCCACTGATAGACCATATGACAGATTAATATTTGTCAGCATAATTATGATTCCTACCTCCCTCATTTTCTGCAGTCTGGTGTGGCGTTTTATGAAGTAAGCTTTACTTTGTTCCTCATCTCTCAGGAAGCGTCTCTTTAATCTGGACATTTCACTGTCTACTTCATCTGATAAAATATTTTTTCTGAATCATTTTGTATGTCTATATGTGCATACAAGTACAATGTATATGTGTTATATCACTCAAGAATTCAACTAATAATACAGTTGCTTCATTATAATTATTCCTTCACTCATATAGACTACATCTTATGGACTGGAACCACAATGTCTTTATATTTATAATATTCATGCTTTATATGACTTTATACTAAATTTGGATATTCAATGTGATTCAAACCTTTGCTGGTTCTCTCTGGAGCTTTGCTGGCTCCTGCCCGAGGCCTTCCGAACCCTGCTCCTGGTTTTCTGCTGGGCTTTAGACGGGCCCTGATGGCCATATCTTGTGTTCCCACAGTAAACAGTAGGGAGCTGGAGGTCTCTGATCCCACTGTACTGTAGTCAGTGAATGTGTCTAAACTGCTCCCAGTCAACCAATTAAAGGGGGCTTTTGAAGCTGAAGAAATTCACAAACATTAGTATTTTACTTAAAGGTTATTGAGATTCAATATACATGCATCGATAAAGTAGCATAAAGCTTCCAGCTGTTTTTTTAGCTCTACTGGTCAGAGACCAGAGAGAGCTTATGCGATAATATTTGCATATCCGCTGCTCTCTCCCATTATGAACATGTAGCCATCAACTGCTTTCATAGGACTATAGACGCAATTGCTTCTACTATAAGTGCAATTGCTCTATCTCACTCGTGTAGAACAACCTCTACTACACTTATGTGACGTGTTGAGAAGTATATATATGAAATGTTTCGTAAAAGGACTAAATATAAGTTTTTAATAATATATTTTGGAAAAAAAGGAATTCAGAACAATTTGAAATTGCTGTTTGATATCTTTAAAAATTTAATTTTGGTCAATGTATTTAATTGTAAAATAAAACTTTTTAAAAATTGAATAGAACTCAATATTTTTATTTTTTCGTATCATGCATACTTGTGCAAAGAACGATAACTCTTCAAACTTGGGTAATAACATTCAGAAAGAGAAAATTTCTTTAACTTGTAGATCTATATCTATTTCAAGAAAAAATAAATAGAAAAAGTACCCCAAAAAAAATCACAGAAAAGCATACTGGAGTAATAATCATAATAAAAGCATTCTCATTTTTATCATAGTGTTAAATTATTGATTTTTGTCAGAGGATTTCAATAACGTTGATCGATGACGTCACGACTGCATCAAAACAAAAATTAAGAGAATGTGATGACGGCGCTGCTTGTATCCAGATAACTGTGTTTGAGAGGGAAATACTTTATAAATTGTGATTTATTAGAGAAAAGGAGTATTGATCAGGTGTATTGATTTTAAAGCCGTATGGTTTTCTTTACTGAAGACAGAAGAAGCTGCGTCCTTATGTAAGTCAGGATTTCCTCTGATATTCTTGTCAACATCAAAGAATGCAAATATAAGTAATAAACAACGATTATTTAGTGAACATGGCGTAATGAATAGCAATAGCTCTGCTGGCATATTTTCCATGATGCGCTAGCGCGCATCATGGAATATGCCAGCAGAGCAATTGCTATTCATAACGCCATGTTCACTAAATAACGTTATTTATTTCTTAAGTAATGCGTCCGTCTGTCTGTCTGTCTGTCTGTAAACAATTTTTAAAAATGCTACTCCTCCTACAGTTTTGGTCTGATTTCAATAACTTGGCACACAAGTAGACTACACTAAGATACATAATTCTGTGTATCGGTTTTTGATTTTGATGAACGGTGTTGCCGTGGTTACTAAAAATAGAAATTTCTGTGAAATTCTTTTAAAATGCTACTCCTCCTACAGTTTTGGTCTTATTTCAATATAACTTGGCACAGAAGTAGACTACACTAAGATACATAATTCTGTGTATCGGTTTTTGATTTCAATGAACGGTGTTGCCTTGGTTACTAAAAATAGAATTTTTTGAGATTATTTTTTCAAAATGCTACTTCTCCTACAGTTTTGGTCTGATTTCAATATAACTTGGCACACAAGTAGACTACACCAAGATACATAATTCTGTGTATCTGTTTTTGATTTTGATGAACGGTGTTGACGTGGTTACTAAAAATAGAAATTTCTGTAAAATATTTTCAAAATGCTACTCCTCCTACAGTTTTGGTCTTATTTCAATATAACTTTGCACACAAGTAGACTACAATAAGATACATAATTTTGTGTATCGGTTTTTCACTTCAATGAATGGTGTTGCTGTGGTTACTAAAAATAGAATTTTTTGTGAAATTTTTCAAAATGCTACTTCTCCTACAGTGTTGGTCTGATTTCAATATAACATTGCACACAAGTAGACTACACTAAGATACATAATTCTATGTATCGGTTTTTCACTTAAATGAACGGTGTTGACATGGTTACTAAAAATAGAAATTTCTGTGAAATTCTTTTAAAATGCTACACCTCCTACAGTTTTGGTGTGATTTCAATATAACTTGGCACACAAGTAGACTACAATAAGGTACATAATTCTGTGTATCGGTTTTTCACTTAAATGAACGGTGTTGCCAGTTACTAAAAATAGAAATTTCTGTTATATACTCTCAAAATGCTACTCCAAATACAGTTTTAGTCTGATTATAATATAATGTGGCATGCAAGTAGACTACACTAAGAACTTAATGAGACTTAATCAAGGATCATTATTCTATTAATTGCTGTTGTAAAGTTTCAATTCCTAACTGCTTAAGTACTTTTCTCTTCCTTTGCTATATAATAAGTACAAATCAGTAGAGCTTCAGTCTCGACAGAGACTTCTGGTTTCATATTAAATGCATAAGTATTTTTTCAATATACTTAAAAACTGTCAAGGAACATGTACCTGTTCCTCTCATTTTACCCTGAGACATTACAATTAAGTTTGCACTGTTTAATACACAAAGACAATTAAATAATTTTTCTGAAACTCTTCACAAGCTATCCTACCATCCTGGGTGGCAGTGAATTGTTGGACATCTTGTGTAGCTCTGATCTCTCCAATAAAACTCTCATCCTCCTCCATCATACTCTGGGTTGCCATGGTGTTGGCAAACAACGGTGTCATGGCTGCATGTCTCTGTCTCCATGACGACTTCACTTTATAGTCCTGTAATGTTTTCATTTACAGATACTCATGCAGTTGTATTATTATTAACAAATTCAGCTGTAAAAGGAAAGGTAGAAATGTGACAGACCACAGCAAGATTCAAACTGAACTATTTACAGGTGCTAGATACTACTGATCCACCCTGGTTTCCCAGTACCTGGAATTTGCAGTCCTCTAGTGGCGATTCAAACATTTCTCTTTGGTAGTCGGGACTTTTTGATGTCATTTCTAGGACAAGATTTGTGGCATAGCTTAAGAACTGTTTCTCTGTGACAGGTGAATACATAGCTTCTAACATGGCCACCAGTCTGTCCAGCGTGTTTCCCGGAACTCTTGATTCACTGCTCCAGAAATTCTGTACCAGCAGTCTATAAATAATCAAGTCATACGTGAATATGAAACTACATGGTGCTTTATTTTTAAAACAATGCATTTCTATCAAAGTAATATAAGTTTAATGCAAAATTGGAATCTCAGTAAACATAAGAATTTTGACTTTTACTTTCTTGCAGTTCTGTCCTACCTGCACTGTAGATCCTCATCCCCTAGTCCTTTAAGCAGTGTCTCTTTAGTTTGCTGCATGATGTCATTAGCCGTATCACTCTCATCTTCTCTGTAAAAGACAGTTTGATTCCAAAGATTGACAATTTAACAGAACTATTGTTATTCTATTAAATTATCACATCCTTTCTTTTCAAATGTTACATGTACATATAAAAGGCCCTCATATTTGCTTTCTTTACCTGTAGTTATCATAGACCCACATCAGAATGTCATACATGACGTTACGGCAGGATATACTGGGGCTGATACTGAACCCACAGATCAGGGGCAGTAACTCTGACACTTCACCAGGTTGTAGTTTGGTTTGAATGCTCTTGACAATTTTCAGAGCAATCAATTGTGTCTCTTCATCCCTGAAAATAATAAAATGCCACAAATCTGTAATTCACATCCAATTCTATCAATATTTTAATTTCATCCTAAAAATCTAAAAATTCCAAAAGCAAATGTTGATAAATGCTATGCATTTGACACAACAACATCATACATGAATATATACATAATGTGAGAAAAATCCTCTCACCTGTGTGTTAGAAAAGATAACAGTCCTTTACTTTTAAGCTCCACATAGACATTTTCTAAAGTGTCAATCCTTGTAAGAATAATTTCCAGGCAGCGGTTCCGGAACTCAGCATGAAGATTGGGAAGAACAAACAATAACCGATTCATAAATCTACAAGTAAAATAGATAACTTACACACACCATAAATGTATAAAATGAAGTACTAAAAATTTCATGCAAAGACGTCAAGCATCAGTTAGCATGAAAGACAGTCAATAAATTCCTTTAGGAATTTTCGAATTTGAAGTTAACATTCTGTTGAACAAAGAAAACTAGAAAAAAACTCTACCTGTCAGCTATGGGAGGGAAGTGTAGATGCATTCTGTGAATACAGAGGAGGAAGTTGGACGGGTTGCTTTGTTGTAGGGAATTCATCAGATTGCCCACGTAATCATGGAAGGTTCCTTCTGTCTTCCTCTCCTTGTCTGCCAGGAACTTAAAGATCATTCCCACCACTTCTGCTGTGGCCGCATACACCGCTTTGTAACGATTCCTCATGTACTGAGCCACAGTGATAAAGAATCTATACACAAAGAAAGGCATTTGTGTTAAAACAAATTAAAGCGGCAGTTATGCATGAAATGCTTCAAGCAGACCCAGGAAATATTTTATTCAATAGATTTTTATGGAGGGATCAAATAATAATAGTATATTTTCAAATTCCATTTAAAATGTACATGTACATGTACTGCACGCTACTGTTCCAATCTATTGTGTAACTTACTTTTCCTGGTCAACAGGTGCTGTGGGGGCGTAGGGAGGGAACTTACAGGACAGGATGACCCCCATCAGCTGTATCCCCACACAGCTCTCCTTCTTTGTCTCATCTGGCTGCTTAAGATGTTTGTACACAATGCTTCAAAGAAAGGAGAATGATTATTGTATATCTGATTGCAAAACTATCAAACTGAGGAAAAATGTCATTCACAAAGACGTACCTAATACCAAAGCAACTCTCTGTTTAATATGAGGATCTGTAATAACTCACCTGTAAGGTACCTCCACACGGTCCTTCCACACCTGTAGTAGGGTCTTCAGCAGCTCTAGGTTATTACGGTACACAGGTCTGGTATCGTTATACACATAGCCCATCACAAACTCCACCAGACGACTGGACATAGCACGGTCCTCAACTGTGTCCTAAAAGTTACACTAAAACATTTCAGTTTATATTCAGGAAATTAAATTATCACACTATAATCACACCAAAACAAAATTCAATGTAAATGAGAAAGGTACAGCATTATCTTTAAAACAAGTACAGTAAAGCACAGTTAGAACTCACAACTTAACAAAGTTATTTCCATTCCCTTTTGCTTCAGATGAAATAAAATTGTCTCTTATACTTCATTATAAGAATGTCTTACTGTTTTGAAAAATTTGTAACATAATTATGTTCCCCAAACGAAGTTGGGGAACATATTGTTTTTACTCTGTTTCTTATTATTATTATTATTATTCTTCTTCTTCTTCTTCCTGGAACTTTTTTGTCCGGGAATGATCTTGTAAACTGTTCGTCCGATGTAGGTAAAACCTTTTTAGGGTTAGTAGACATGTTATGTAGATTTGCGGAATCAAGGTCATTTTGCGCGCACGTGCTTGCAAGAGCGTGCACGTGCAACACGTGAAATGACCAATATAATAGATATAGCCACAACTGTTCTATTTTTAGATGAAATGCTTTGAAACTCATAATGTGAGGATATATTAGTAGTATAGACATGACGACATGGTGAAAATAGCAAGATCTCACGCGCATGCACGTGCACTTCGCTCTGATTGGCTGCAACTAAAGTCTCAATATCTTTCTTGTTTTTTGACGAAATCCTTTGAAATTTTGAACATAGCCATGCATTAGGATATCCTACAACATGAAATAAAGCAATTATCATGAAAACACGTGCATGCACGTGCGCTGCAATCTGATTGGCTGAAACTTTAAACAGCTATAACTCCCTTGGTTTTCAACCAAACAGGATGGGATTTGGAACATAGATAGATATAATGGACTTCTACAAGTAGGTATGGTCACCATGCACATGCATACACGTGCGTGTACATGTGCTGCAATCTGATTGGCTGAAACTTTAAACAGCTATAACTCCCTTAGTTTTCACCCAAACGGGGTGGAATTTAGAACATAGATAGATGTAATGGACTTCTACAAGAAGGTATGGTCACCATGCTCATGTATGCACGTGCGTGCACGTGAAATGAGTAAAATCAAACATACACTTGAATGAGCGTATTTTTAAAATAATTTTGGATTAAATACTTTAATATTCAGTGTATTAAAAATATAGATTGTGTAGACAAGATGATATGGTCATGACGCAAATGCATTCACATGTGCACGCGTGCAATGCTAAAGTTTAAATGATTTTTGTACACTTCTTTGTAAATGTTGTTAAAATCTCAGATGCATAGAGTTTGTCTTATTTAATGAAGCTTACAGGGAATATGGCACCAAAAGGGAGTTGGGGAGCGTTTGGGGAACATCTGTAACGGTCCCCGTTACAATTAGCACTAGTTCATTATAGGTTGAGATTTATATTTTAATACATACATGTGTAATAGTGAGTGATCTGCCCTTGTTACCTGTGGAATGGCTACTTGATGCCAGGACATTATGGTGACTATTATATCTATAACAAAGTAGTTAAGGCTGGTGAATGGACCACTGATAATTAGCTGTGTCAGCGGGCGGATCCAATCTCTGGCATAGGGGCGGAATATCTGAAATATACAAGTATGTCAGTTACAGTGCACTTCATGGTGAATAATCACATTATTGCAGTAACTAAAAACACAGATTCAGCATATACTTGCACATGTAAATGTTCAATTTCAAAAATTAAACAGCATTGATACTTCACTGCTTTACAAACAGTACATATTTTTGCATTGACATCCTTAATCAATATCCTCTTACCTCAGCAGTATTGATGATGAGTTTGGCGATGAAATATTTGATGTTAATGTTGGTGCGTGGATTCTTCAATTTATCATTCAGACACTTCATCCAGGCTGGTAGCTCTGGTACCACACCCTAAAAATAAAGGTGCACTGACTTTACCACCGAAGGACCACAAACCTGAGCTGCATACTGTAAATCACCTATTTTCATGGGGTTGATTTTCATGATTTAGAGGGATTTGATTTAGAAGTTTTGGAGAGTTTTTTTTTCATTTTTCCAAAAATGATATTTTCAAGAAGGACATGATTTTTATGGGTCTCCTCATACCATGAAAATAACAAAAAATTTACCCCCTCCCCCCAAAAAATGTTTAATTTCACAGTACTTTTCTTACTGTCCATACTTACAGACTCCACTAATGGGATGATGTTGGCCCTTTGCATGTGTTTGAGGAGAGCTATCATGGTGGCCATACACTCGTGTTGATTGAGGTCATCCATCTCCAGCTCCACATAGTCCTCCTCTACCATCACCTTAGTGTCCTGTCAATGAATACAGGCATTTTAATGAAAAATTCACAAATCCACAAATTCTTATGCTTATTTTAAAAGCATGTTCTGGAAAAGTGTACAGTTTGTACAGTACTTAGCCACAAGATCTGCTTACAGAATCATCCTCTTCATCTGTGTAGCTAGATTTACGAACAGTCAGCACTTTTTCCTTCTGAGATCCTTCTGACATCTAAAAATAAGTTGTGACTGACAATAAGTGGGTGTGGCTGTGAAGTCATATTGATTGACATTACCTGGGGAGTGGCTGTGATTGACATTACCTGGGGTGTGGCTTTGATTGATTGACATTACCTGGGGAGTGGCTGTGATTGACATTAGCTGGGGAGTGGCTGTGATTCTCATTACCTGGGGTGTTGCTTTGATTGATTTATATTACCTGGGGTGTGGCTGTGAAGTCATACTGGTTGAGGTCTTCACTCAGACTGCTGTCTGCCAGGTACTGAGAGGCCAGATGGAGGGAGGAGCTGGTCCCTCCCTCTGCCTCCCCATTCTGTAGTTCACTATCCTTCACTTCATTCCTTATGGATACATACTGCTTCTTTCTGGACAAAGGTGCCTTGAAAGAAAAATATCAAAACCATCTCTTAGATATTGTTATTTACACCCATCTTTTCCAAAACTTAACAATTTTCAGCCTTGCAAAATGTCTGAGATAATGCAAGGAAAAATAATAGAAATGCACATATTGGAAGATTTCTCTTCCTACCTTCAGTTCTGATGTAAATTCATAGGATTTTTCCTTGTCAACCAAGTTGTCATAAACAAACTGTCCCTACAATACAATCAAAACTAATATCAATGTAATAAAAATACTCTCATTTAGTAGTCAATTTTGAGGTTCAGTAAAACTCGGTTACAATGAAGTCACGGGGACCAATGAAATTACTTCGCTATATCCGTAATTCGTAATATCCCTATAAGAAATTCGTTAAATTTATATAGCTGGGAATCCAAAACAACTTCGTAATAACAGTGAATTTGCTATATCCGTGTTCGTACTAAACGAGTTTTGCAGTATTGTATAACGACATACTTTGGCCTCATCCTCCTTGAAGAGGAATGCGGTGTAGAACTTGGCTTCATTCTGTGTACTGGAGAGTATAGCTATCAGCAGATTATAGGCAGCACAGTGGTACTGTCTCCTCAGTTCTGTACAGCTAGTCTCTCCCCTCACATCCTCACCCTTAGCAGCATGTGCTGTCCTACAGTATAGACATTTAAATAATAAACTTATAACCAATTTCTCTCAAGTATTAATTTGACATTTGGGTGGCTAAGAATTTCATTCATATGAGTCCTTGGTAGTCAAGACCTGTTCCGTTTCATATTGATGATAATTAGGTAAAATTGTGATCAAATTTCAAAATCCACTTTATTCAATTCTAAGAAAATAAAGGAATAAGATTTTCCTGGCAAATATGCATATCTACACAAATTGTCCTATTTATCTGCAAATTTTGATGAAATTCTATGCAGCAGTTGAAGATGAGTTGTGCTGACAAAAACAGGGCTGACAGACTTGTTGCGTGGGGTATAATTATTACTTACTTCATTATGATTTGAGTCATTTCTTTGCCTGTATCCACCGATTCACATCTCACATCACAGAATTTCTTGTTTAAAGCTGAGCTTTTACCAAACACCTCCTCCTTACTGAGTCGACCGTACATTAATTCCAGCAGCTGAAAACTGCAGAGTTTGGAGGTTAACTGGTTCTCCGGCCCAGGGCCCTGTAATAACAGAGACATCTGATCTAGGCAACATAGGATAGATTTCTTTATCCACATGGACGTGAAAAATTTTCCATTGCTACTTAGACTGTGAATTTATAATTTCAACACGATCATAAGACTTTATGCAGATACAATGTACTGAATATTTTTGCATAGTCCCTTGGGGGCATAAAACAATTAAATTATATACATATCATTTTCATGTTTAGCCTCTTTAAATGATTCCAAGGATTCCCCAATGATTCCCAAAAACTAAAATTTCATTCATTTTCTTCCACAGAACTTAATACACATGAACACATGTATTTATTCTCTTCTTAATTTCTCTATATCATATGTATACAAGCCATGACCTGTACCAAATAGGAAAAAATATCCACATAACAAAAAAAAGACTTAAAAATTTTCTATTTATTGATGACCTTCACATTAACTGACCTTGGCAAGTTTAGCTTCTACTGCTGCTCTGAGGTCATTCATGTGGTCAGTGAAGAACTCGATCAGGGCGGACTTGTGGACCAGTCTCAGTAGCGGAAGGGCCACCTTCTCTATGGTGATCCTCCTAACTTCTGCGGGGTACCGCTTCTCCTGACAAAAAATATTATAGGCCACATCCACGGCAGACTTCTGCTTGGCTGCTGGTAACCTGAAATGTCCCATTATCAAAATAAAAAAATTGTGATGGGACGAGAGGAAAATTTATAATTGAAGAAAACATTTTTTTAAGAATTTCTCCTGTTTTCTGGTCCTACCTTTTTGTGAACCTGTTGATGGATTCCTGTATCCTTGTCTCGTGCACGTGTTTGGTTTCTCTACAGAAGATGCTGATCAGGAGTTCCAACAACATCTCACTCCCAGACAACTCCAGGCTGGTCAGCAACTAATGAGGGTTAAAGATGATCAATAACATTGGTGATATATCACTTCTTAAAAATTGAAATGAATGTACAACTCATACAAGTATCATATATCAAGTTAATAGAGAGGTTGAGATCTAAAATGTGTACGTGTACATGTGCCTATACTTTGACGTACACTTACAAATTTTTGTAATTAGTTTGTTTAGATTTTAATGACGTGTAACAGTATGAGTACACCACGATCACCGTCTTTGTTTTTACAATTTTAAAGTTTTGTGACGTCAGTTTGATTTGAGTTAGTAAGCAAAACATGATAAAAATAAGTGCTTGTGAAACTAAACATCCTAAATAGTAGTTAACAACTACAATTTCACACATCCTGTATAGCGGGTTTTCTTGGCAAGTGTAAAATTTAGTGTTTTGCCTGCTGAAAGGCATGTCAAAAATTTTGCTTAATTTATTTTAGCAAACACAGGGTTTCAGGTCTTTGCATATGAACACAAAGAAAAGTACTGGATATTTTAGCGATTAAAATTTTAGCCGGCAACCATCAAAATACCAAAATAAGCCAAAATTAGCACCCCGCTTAAATAACCCGCTATACAGTAAATTGATTAATTTTCATTATCAAAACTACAAGTTTTTAATTATGTGTAGATGTCATTCTACAAGATCTAAGAACGTGTAGCAATCTTGATGTCACTAAAATTGATGACAATAAACAGATTTTAGGTTATTCCCCTACTAGACGTACCAGTACCAGTACACGAAATCTCAACCTCTCTAATTAGTCCAATCTATTAATTTTAATTTCAAGAAAGTTTAAATATATTGACTCGAATTTCTGCAGTCCTGTGTATCTATGTAATGCAGGAATACCAAATTTTCATTCAATACGTATTTATGCATCGTGTAAATTCTTGTCTTTTTCTGATCAAAGTGTAGTGAGGCATTTTATTAGAATGTTTGCAAGTAACTTTGAATCTTTCTTGTTTTTATGAACAATTTATGAAAAATGTCAATGTTCTTATGAGACAGCCTTAGTTTTGTTTTGTCTATAATAATCCTACCCTGTCTACTGCAGCAATGTAGTCTTTGAACTGAGGACAGCCTTAGTTTTGTTTTGTCTATAATAATCCTACCCTGTTTACTGCAGCAATGTAGTCTTTGAACTGAGGACAGCCTTAGTTTTGTTTTGTCTATAATAATCCTACCCTGTCTACTGCAGCAATGTAGTCTTTGAACGAGGTATAATATGAATACTTTTTTATATCTCGTAACCAGCCTCGATAACCAGGCAGAGCGCATGCGTGCAACAAATTTACATCGAGATCGGAAAACAGGAGAGAGGAAATTCGCAATATATAATGAAAACTAGTAGTGCTATTCTCAGATGCAGAAATTTATGCATAATTCAATAAAATCTTATTTAAAAAGCCGAAGAATTAATAAGTCGACATTGCAATTAGTTTTTATTTGTTTATTTAATCTTTTATTCATTCATTCATTCATTCATTCATTCATTCATTCATTCATTCATTCATTCATTCATTCATTTATTTATTTATTTTTTTTTTTTTTATTTATTTATTTTTAAATTGTAATAATTATTAATAAACATAGTAACTTATTTATTCATAAGGAAATTTATTTGTCTGTTTATTTATGAATACATTCTTTTCTTCATTAATTAATTATTCTAATGGGTAATCAATTCTTCTATTTATTAATTAATTAATTAATCTTTTATTTAATTAATAAATCTATAGATTAATTTATTATTTATGTTTTAATTCATTTATACTTTAATTTGTTTGTTTATTTGTTTACTTAATTTATATTTTGCTTGATTGTTTATTTATTTATTGGTTTCTTTCTTTATTTGTTGGTTTATTTATTATTTCTTATAATTAAGTAAATATTTGATTTACTAATAAATTATTTATTTATTTATTTATCATATTTATTCCTTTTTATTATTATTCTTTTAAAATTAATCAATTAATTAATTTATTTATTATTTTAATTATCTTTTTTTCAATTTATTTATTTGTTTGTTTATTTATTTATTTTTATTTTTATTTCTCTCTGTTATAGACAGGTTCTGTTAATGTATTGCTAGAGTTTATGTTCCCATAACCAGGGTTTGTATACCCAACACCAGGGTCTATATACACATCACCATGGTCAATTTCATCTATCACCAGGGTTTATATACCAATCACCAGGGTCTATATTATCTATCACCAGGGTCTGTATACCCATTACCAGGGTCTATATACCCATCACCAGGGTTTGTATACCTCACCAGGGTCTGTATACCCATCATCAGGGTCTATATACCCATCACCAGGGTCCATATTATCTATCATCAGGGTTAATATACCCATCACCAGGGTCTATATACCTATCACCAGGGTCTATATACCCATAACCAGGGTCTGTATTATCTATCACCAGGTTTATAAACCCATCACAAGGGTCTGTATACCCATCACCAGGGTCTGTATACCCATCACCAGGGTCTGTATACCCATCACCAGGGTCTATATACCCATCACCAGGGTCTGAATACCCATCACCAGGTTCTATATACCCATCATCGGGGTTTGTATACTCATCACCAGGGTCTATATACCCATCACCAGGGTCGGTATACCCATCACCAGGGTCTGTATTCCAATCACCAGGGTCTATATACCCATCACCAGGGTCCATATTATCTATCACCAGAGTTTATATACCCATCACCAGGGTCTGTATACCCATCACCAGGGTTTATATACCCAACACCAGGGTCTATATTATCTATCACCAGGGTCTGTATATCCATCACCAGGGTCTGTATCATCTATCACCAGGGTCTGTATACCCATCACCAGGGTCCGTATTATATCACCATGGTCTGTATACCCATCACCAGGGTCTATATACCCATCACCAGGGTCTGTATACCCATCACCAGGGTCTGTATACCCATCACCAGGGTCTGTATACCCATCACCAGGGTCTGTATACCCATCACCAGGGTCTGTATACCCATCACCAGGGTCTGTATACCCATCACCAGGGTCTGTATACCCATCACCAGGGTCTGTATACCCATCACCAGGGTCTGTATACCCATCACCAGGGTCTGTATACCCATCACCAGGGTCTGTATACCCATCACCAGGGTCTGTATACCCATCACCAGGGTCTGTATACCCATCACCAGGGTCTGTATACCCATCACCAGGGTCTGTATACCCATCACCAGGGTCTGTATACCCATCACCAGGGTCTGTATACCCATCACCAGGGTCTGTATACCCATCACCAGGGTCTGTATACCCATCACCAGGGTCTGTATACCCATCACCAGGGTCTGTATACCCATCACCAGGGTCTGTATACCCATCACCAGGGTCTGTATACCCATCACCAGGGTCTGTATACCCATCACCAGGGTCTGTATACCCATCACCAGGGTCTGTATACCCATCACCAGGGTCTGTATACCCATCACCAGGGTCTGTATACCCATCACCAGGGTCTGTATACCCATCACCAGGGTCTGTATACCCATCACCAGGGTCTGTATACCCATCACCAGGGTCTGTATACCCATCACCAGGGTCTGTATACCCATCACCAGGGTCTGTATACCCATCACCAGGGTCTGTATACCCATCACCAGGGTCTGTATACCCATCACCAGGGTCTGTATACCCATCACCAGGGTCTGTATACCCATCACCAGGGTCTGTATACCCATCACCAGGGTCTGTATACCCATCACCAGGGTCTGTATACCCATCACCAGGGTCTGTATACCCATCACCAGGGTCTGTATACCCATCACCAGGGTCTGTATACCCATCACCAGGGTCTGTATACCCATCACCAGGGTCTGTATACCCATCACCAGGGTCTGTATACCCATCACCAGGGTCTGTATACCCATCACCAGGGTCTGTATACCCATCACCAGGGTCTGTATACCCATCACCAGGGTCTGTATACCCATCACCAGGGTCTGTATACCCATCACCAGGGTCTGTATACCCATCACCAGGGTCTGTATACCCATCACCAGGGTCTGTATACCCATCACCAGGGTCTGTATACCCATCACCAGGGTCTGTATACCCATCACCAGGGTCTGTATACCCATCACCAGGGTCTGTATACCCATCACCAGGGTCTGTATACCCATCACCAGGGTCTGTATACCCATCACCAGGGTCTGTATACCCATCACCAGGGTCTGTATACCCATCACCAGGGTCTGTATACCCATCACCAGGGTCTGTATACCCATCACCAGGGTCTGTATACCCATCACCAGGGTCTGTATACCCATCACCAGGGTCTGTATACCCATCACCAGGGTCTGTATACCCATCACCAGGGTCTGTATACCCATCACCAGGGTCTGTATACCCATCACCAGGGTCTGTATACCCATCACCAGGGTCTGTATACCCATCACCAGGGTCTGTATACCCATCACCAGGGTCTGTATACCCATCACCAGGGTCTGTATACCCATCACCAGGGTCTGTATACCCATCACCAGGGTCTGTATACCCATCACCAGGGTCTGTATACCCATCACCAGGGTCTGTATACCCATCACCAGGGTCTGTATACCCATCACCAGGGTCTGTATACCCATCACCAGGGTCTGTATACCCATCACCAGGGTCTGTATACCCATCACCAGGGTCTGTATACCCATCACCAGGGTCTGTATACCCATCACCAGGGTCTGTATACCCATCACCAGGGTCTATATACCCATCACCAGGGTCTGTATACCCATCACCAGGGTCTGTATACCCATCACCAGGGTCTGTATACCCATCACCAGGGTCTGTATACCCATCACCAGGGTCTGTATACCCATCACCAGGGTCTGTATACCCATCACCAGGGTCTGTATACCCATCACCAGGGTCTGTATACCCATCACCAGGGTCTATATACCCATCACCAGGGTCTGTATACCCATCACCAGGGTCCATATACCCATCACCAGGGTCTATATACCCATCACCAGGGTCTATATTATCTATCACCAGAGTCTGTATACCCATCACCAGGGTCTGTATTATCGATCACCAGGGTCTGTATACCCATCTCCAGGGTCATTATTATCTATCACCAGGGTCTGTATACCCATCCCCAGGGTCTATATACCCATCACCAGGTTCTGTATACCCATCACCAGGGTCTATATACCCATCACCAGGGTCTATATTATCTATCACCAGGGTCTGTATACCGATCACCAGGGTCTATATACCCATAACCAGGGTCTGTATTATCTATCACCAGGTTTATAAACCCATCACCAGGGTCTGTATACCCATCACCAGGGTCTATATACCCATCACCTGGGTCTATATTATCTATCACCATGGTCTGTATATCCATCACCAGGGTCTGTATACCGATCACCAGGGTCTGTATTATCTATCACCAGGGTCTGTATTCCCATCCCCAGGGTCTATATACCCATCACCAGGGTCTGTATACCCATCACCAGGGTCTATATACCCATCACCTGGGTCTATATTATCTATCACCAGTGTCTGTATACCAATCACCAGGGTCTATATACCCATCACCAGGGTTTGTATACCCATCACAAGGGTCTGTATTACCCATCACCAGGGTCTATATGCCCATTACTAGGGTTTGTATTATCTATCACAAGGGTCTATATTGTCTATCACCAGGGTCTGTATACCTATCACCAGGGTCTATATACCCATCACTAGGGTTTGTATTATCTATCTCAAGGGTCTGTATTATCTATCACCAGGGTCTGCATACCCATCACCAGGGTCTATATACCCATCACCAGGGTCAATATACCCATCACCAGGGTCTGTATTATTTATCACCAGGGTCTGCATACCCATCACCAGGGTCTGTAATACCCATCACCAGGGTCTTTATACCCACTCTACAGGTTCTATACCCATCACGAGACTCATTACCGCTATTACCAATCATCAAGGTTTGTATACCTATATCTAGGATAAGTATTACCTGTCACGTACCGGGGTCTACAAACTTATTACCAGTTTCTGTATAATGATCACTTTTCTCTATATTAACAATGGTGTATCAGTATTTGCAAGGGTTTGGTTTTTAATATAACCAAGAGTATGTGCATCGCAGAGGGTTTGTCAAGGGTCTTAGTATCAACAAGGGTCTATGACTCTATGTATCACACAGGGTTTTTGTCACCAAGGGTCTATGTATCATAAGAAGTATATGTATATTACCAATGCCCTGTGTTTCACCAACGGTATGTGTATCACCAAGGGACTGTATCACGAAGGTTTTGTTTATCACCAAGTGCTTGTTTGTATCACCTAGGGTCTATTTGTCACCAAGGGTCAATGTATTACCAAGGGTCTCTGTATTACCAAGGGTCTGTGTGTCACCAAGGGTCAATGTATCACCAAGGGTCTATGTATCACCGTGGGTCTGTGTATCACAAAGGGTCTGTTTATCTCCAAGGGCCTTTGTATCACCAAGGGTCTATGTATCACATAGGGTCTATGTATCACCTTGGGTCTGTGTATCACCTAGGGTCTGTGTATCACAAAGGGTTTGTGTATCACCTAACGTCTTTGTATCACCAAGGATCTGTGTATCACCAAGGGTTTTCACCTAGGGTCTATGTATCATCTTTGGTCTATGTATCACCAAGAGTCTATGTATCACCAAGGGTCTGTGTATCACCAAGGGTTTGTGTACTTTTTGTCCATCAGCAATGATCATTAACCTATCAGAAGAGTGTGTATACTTATTACATAAGTTTGAAAAGCCATATTAAGGATTTTCCCTCTTGCGTGGTCGAAGTACTTTATTTTCTATAGGGTGTCCAACATTTTTTGCATTATCAAAATGAAATCCAATTACTTTTAAGGATGTCTTTGGGTGTGTTCAGTTACAAGGTTAACATCTTGTAGAGAAGGCCTGATTGAAATTATATAATGAACTATAATGATTGTCTGGAGATTAAAATTTCTTGATCTAAAGTTATTATTTTATGTTGTCATTATAGCATACCTTTTTTTATATTGTAGTTGAATCCTGTTAAGGAGGAAGCAAAGGACATTGAACTTTATATCGATAGACAAAGATTATTTATGTGGAAATATTTTGACATTGAAAATTTCAGTCATTATGTATCTTGATTCATCTATTTCATAAATGAAAAGAAATCATAAAATTCCATCATGTTGTTCATTTGTTCCACAGAAAATATGAACATATACATCTCTCATGATTAATGAATAAAGTGTGCAATGGTAGAAATCCTCATAAAAGTAGATCGACCAACACAAAGTTCAAATTTCATTTATGTTCGATGTAGAGGTTTATGACAGTAGAACAAAAGTGCCAAAATAGATGCATTCTACAAACTCTACAAATTCTGAATAATGACATTTTGTCAAGCAGAAAACCGAAGTGTAGTTTTGCTGCAGGGAAATGATATGTAGTGTCTGTAAATTTTGAATGGGCTGCAGTCGTCTATAGCAAAGTTCATTTGTCAAATCTTTTCACATGAAGATGTAAAAGACCTGTCTCATCAAGTGCAAAGCTTTGGCCTAGATTAAAGTTTTGTTAAGGTCAAATGTCAAGGTCAAAGATCATATGCAAAATAAATTGGACTCCTCATAGTTTTGTGAGGGGCATTACACAGGTGAATTATGCTTTGATCAGGACACTAGTAATTCCTAGCCGGCCTTGTTGCTGAAAGAACAATTGCTGGCTATTGTCAGCTTGTTTGAGACAGGAAAGGGTTAACACCGGCCACAATCGCCCAATTAAAATTACGTATGAAATTGTTGTCCTTACCCTTAGCCGCTTTTGATTTATAATAAGTGTATGAAAATTAAACATTATCATAAGATAAAATAAAGTATTCATAAACGGTTTGTGATAGATAATTCATATGTTGAATATGAGAGTTCGATCTTCTGAAAAGTATAGGGGGTCTACCTTTCAATGAAAATGTTCAAGAAAACAGGGGGAAGGGGGCAATAAATATAACTCATGTATGTACAAGTGAAATCTGAATTATTCAAATTTTATTTCCATCAAGTGTTCCAAATATTCAACTATCAATAAAGTAATCGAGTAGTCGACTAAGGTATAAATAAATATTTTGTTAATAAAATTTATCTCAATTTATCCAAAAGAGGAATAAAAATACATCATAATTCACATTAACAATGTAAAGATATTTCCACAATCCACATAAATAAAACTCTTTTCCCATCGTTTTAAGTTAATTTGAATGTCCTTTGCATCCTCTTTAACAGGCTTACACTAAAAAATAAAAAGTAAATAAGATCAATATTAGAATCAAGAAATTTTAATCATAAGAAAATCAATATACATGTATTTCTTCATACAATTCGATCATGCCTTCTCTACAAGAGGTTAACTTTACTAAACACATCCACAGACCTTCTTAATATTGGATTTCATTTTAATAATGCAAATTATGTTAGACACCATATAGGCCTACAAAATAATGCAATAAAAACCCTGCAAGAATAAAAATTTCCTTGATATGGCTTTTCAGACATATGTAATAAACTTGCACACTCTTATGATAGGTATTCAAACCCTGCTGATGGACAAAGGTGCACAGACCCTCGATGATACACAAACCCTTGGTGATACACATATTCTTGGTAATACAGACCCTTGGTGACATACATACATACCCTTAGTGATACAGATCCTTGTTGATAAAGACCCTAGGTGATACATAGACCCTTGATGATACATAGACCACCGGAGATACACAGATCCTAGGTGATACATAGACCTTTGGTGATACACAGACCCT
The DNA here is from genome assembly GCA_003671525.1 of Saccostrea glomerata. Classification (NCBI taxonomy): domain Eukaryota; kingdom Metazoa; phylum Mollusca; class Bivalvia; order Ostreida; family Ostreidae; genus Saccostrea; species Saccostrea glomerata. The sequence goes on along the minus strand of PRKT01000057.1, from coordinate 1,190,296 downwards.
AGTTGATACACAGACCCTAGGTGATACAATATATACCTTTGGTGATACACAGACCCTCAATAATACACAAACCCTTGGTGATATACATATCCTTGGTAATATAGACCCTAGGTGACATACATACCCTACGTAAACTTATCTTTGTTGATACAGACTCCAGATGATATATAAACCCTTGGTGATACATAGACCACTGGTGATACACAAGCCCTAGGTGATACACAGACCTTTGGTGATACAAAGACCACTGGTGATAGACAGACCCTTGGTGATACACATACCCTTGGTGATACATAGACCCTGGTTGATACACCGACACTTCGTGATAAAAAGACCCTTGACGATACATAGACCACTGGTGATACATAGACACTTGGTGATACATAGACCCCTGGTAGAACACAAAACCTTTATGATACACATACCCTTGGTGATACACATAATCTCGGTGATACACATAATCTTGGTGATACGTAGACCCTTGGAGATACATTTACCCTTCGTGATACACATAATCATGGTGATACATAGACCCTTGGAGATACATTTACCCTTGTTGATACAGACCCTAGGTGATAAATAGGCCCTTGGTGATACATAGACCCTTGGAGATACACAGACCCTTGGTGATACATATACAGTACCCCTGCTGATAGAAACCCTTGTTGAAACACAGACCCCTGGTTATTGACAGACACTTTATGATGCACATACCCTTGGTAATAAATATACCCTTGGTGATACATAGACCCTTATTGATACATAGACTGTCGGTGATAGACACCTTTGGTGGTAGTATACAGACACTTAATGATACATATACCCTTGGTGATACCGTAATATTAGTGATACACAAGACCTTAGTGATAAAGACCCTGAGTGATACATGGAGTCATTGACCCTTGTTGATACTGAGACCCTTACAGACCCTCTGCGATGCACATACTCTTGGTGATATCAAAACCAAACCTAAAAAAATACAGACTTTTGGTGATAGACCCTTGCTGATAACGAGAAATAGGAGATCGGGATATAGACATTGGTGATTGATATATAGATCCTGGTGATGGGTATATAGACCCTGGTAATGGGTATACAGACCCTGGTGATGGGTATACAGACACTGGTGATAAATAATATAGACCCTGGTGATGGGTACATAAGCCCTGGTGATGGGTATACAAACCCTGGTGATGGGTATATAGACCCTGGTGATGGGTATTCAGACCCTGGTGATGAGTATACAGACCCTGGTGATAGGTAATACAGACCCTGATGATTGGTATGCAGACCCTGAAGATAGATAATACAGTCCCTGGTGATGGGTATATAGACCCTGGTGATGGGTAATACAGACCCTGGTAATGGGTAAACAGACCCTGGTAATGGGTATACAAACCCTGGTATTGAAAATATAGACCCTATTGAAAGGTATATAGACCCTGGTGATGGGTATATAGACCCTGGCGACGGGTATATATAGCCTGGTGATGGGTATATAGGCCCTGCTGATGGGTATACACACCCTGGTGATGGGTATATAGACCCTGGTGATGGGTAATACAGACCCTGGTGATGGGTATACAAACCCTGGTGAGGGGTATATAGACCCTGGTGATGGGTATACAAACCTGGTGATGGGTATATAGACCCTGGTGATGGGTATACAGACCCTGGTGATAGATAATACAGACCCTGGTGATGGGTATACAGACACTGGTGATAGACAATACAGACCCTGGTGATGGGTATACAGACACTGGTGATAGATAAAATAGACCCTGGTGATGGGTATATAGACTCTGGTGATGGGTTTACAGACCCTGGTGATGGGTATACAGACCCTGGTGATGGGTATACAGACACTGGTGATAGACAATATAGACCCTGGAGATGGGTATGTAGACCCTGGTGATGGGTTTACAGACTCTGGTGATGGGTATATAGACCCTGGGGATGGGTATATAAACCCTGGTGATAGATAATATGGACCCTTGTGATGTGAATATAGACCCTGGTGATTGGAATACAGACCCTGGTGATTGGTATACAGACCCTGGTAATGGGTATACAAACCCTGTTGATAGATAATATGGACCCTGGTGATGGGTATATAGACCCTGGTGATTGGTATATAAACCCTGGTGATAGATAATACAGACCCTAGTGATGGGTATATAGACCCTGGTGATGGGTATACAGACCCTGGTGATGGGTATACAGACCCTGGTAATGGGTATACAAACCCTGGTATTGAAAATATAGACCCTATTGAAAGGTATATAGACCCTGCTGATGGGTATATAGACCCTGGCGACGGGTATATATAGCCTGGTGATGGGTATATAGGCCCTGCTGATGGGTATACACACCCTGGTGATGGGTATATAGACCCTGGTGATGGGTAATACAGACCCTGGTGATGGGTATACAAACCCTGGTGAGGGGTATATAGACCCTGGTGATGGGTATACAAACCTGGTGATGGGTATATAGACCCTGGTGATGGGTATACAGACCCTGGTGATAGATAATACAGACCCTGGTGATGGGTATACAGACACTGGTGATAGACAATACAGACCCTGGTGATGGGTATACAGACACTGGTGATAGATAAAATAGACCCTGGTGATGGGTATATAGACTCTGGTGATGGGTTTACAGACCCTGGTGATGGGTATACAGACCCTGGTGATGGGTATACAGACACTGGTGATAGACAATATAGACCCTGGAGATGGGTATGTAGACCCTGGTGATGGGTTTACAGACTCTGGTGATGGGTATATAGACCCTGGGGATGGGTATATAAACCCTGGTGATAGATAATATGGACCCTTGTGATGTGAATATAGACCCTGGTGATTGGAATACAGACCCTGGTGATGGGTATACAGACCCTGGTAATGGGTATACAAACCCTGTTGATAGATAATATGGACCCTGGTGATGGGTATATAGACCCTGGTGATTGGTATATAAACCCTGGTGATAGATAATACAGACCCTAGTGATGGGTATATAGACCCTGGTGATGGGTATACAGACCCTGGTGATGGGTATACAGACCCTGGTGATAGATAATATAGACCCTGGTGATGGGTGTATAGACCCTGGTGATGGGTATATAAACCCTGGTGATAGATAATATGGACCCTGGTGATGTGAATATAGACCCTGGTGATTGGTATCAGACCCTGGTGATGGGTATACAGACCCTGGTGATCGGTATATAAACCCTGGTGATAGATAATATGGACCCTGGTGATGGGTATATAGACCCTGGCGATGGGTATATAGACCCTGGCAACAGGTATATAGACCCTGGTGATGGGTATATAGGCCCTGGTGATGGGTATACAAACCCTGGTGATGGGTATATAGACCCTGGTGATGGGTAATACAGACCCTGGTGATGGGTATACAGACCCTGGTGATAGATAATGCAGACCCTGGTGATGGGTATACAGACCCTGGTGATCGGTATATAAACCCCGGTGTTAGATGAAATGGACCCTGGTGATGTGTATATAGACCCTGGTGATGATGGGTATACAAACCCTGGTTATGGGAACATAAACCCTAGCAATACAAAAACAGAACCTGTCTATAACAATAGAAATAAAAAAAATAAAAAATAAATAAATAAAAAAATAATTAAAATAATAAATAAATTAATTAATTGAATAATTTTAAAAGAATAATAATAAAAAGGAATAAATATGATAAATAAATAAATAAATTATTTATTAGTAAATCAAACATTTACTTAATTATAAGAAATAATAAATAAACCAAAAAATAAAGAAAGAAACCAATAAATAAATAAACAATCAAGCAAAATATAAAGTAAGTAAACAAATAAACAAACAAATTAAAATTTAAATGAAGTAAAACATAAATAATAAATTAATCAATAAATTTATTAATTAAATAAAAGAATAATTAATTAATTAATTAATTAATTAATTAATTAATTAATAGAAGAATTGATTACTCATCAGAATTACCGTAAATCTGGAAATTTTTACGTCGATTTTATTTTGCGAATTCGGGTCAAAATGCTGTTGATTAATTTTTACGCTTCAAAATTTTGCGAATGACCACTATTTTGTTAACATTTTCTTATTAGTGATTTATTTTTAAGAAAAATATTTTTGCGAATGCAATGAACTCGCAAATTTGCTAAAAATTTATCTACAGCAAAAATTTCCAGATTTACGGTATTAATTAATGAAGAAAAGAATGTATTCATAAATAAACAGACAAATAAATTTCCTTATGAATAAATAAGTTACTAAGTTTATCAATAATTATTACAATTAAAAAATAAATAAATAAATAAATAAATAAATAAATAAACAAATAAATAAATAAATAAATGAATAAATATATAAATGAATAAATAAATAAATAAATGAATAAAAGATTAAATAAAAAAATAAAAACTAATTGCAATGTCGACTTATTAATTCTTCGGCTTTTTGAATAAAATTTTATTGAATTATACATAAATTCTGCATCTGAGAATGGCACTACTAGTTTTCATTATATATTCCGAATTTCCTCTCTCCCGTTTTCCGATCTCGATGTAAATTTGTTGCGCGCATGCGCTCTGCCTGTTTATAGAGGCTGGTTACGAGATATAAAAATGTACTCATATTATACCTCCTTTGAACTGAGGACAGCCTTAGTTTTGTTTTGTCTATAATAATCCTACCCTGTCTACTGCAGCAATGTAGTCTTTGAACTGAGGACTGGATTCTGGGAGATCTGTACTCTTTACTGGAAAATGGTCTGCCACAAGTCTGTTCAAGCTTTGCCTGTAAAAAATCTTGGATCATCAATTTTATTATCTTACTGCATAATATAGATATCTACACTTATGATAAATTTTAAAAGAAAAACATGGCCATGTAGTAAAATTTATGTAAATAATTTCTGTTTTTTTCAAAGTTAACACTTACTTCAGTTTTTTCAAGTGTGGTTCTTGTAGTATGGCAAAAAATGGTAAAAGTTCTAACATTCTGCACTGAAAATCAGAAATTGTGGAGTAGGTGTAAAAAATCATTCCATAGAGACATACCTGAACTTTTATCCTGTTTATGACAAGAGAGCTCCTACCTTAACAGATAAAGTTGTTTTGGTTTCTGTTAACATCTTGAGATAGGTGTCAAATACTTCTTCAAAGTGTTTACTACCAGTGTCAGTTACCACCTACAATCAAACAAGTGCTTCAAATCAGTAACATCACCTACATATTAAGATGGTCCTATCAAAAAGGGGACTACTTTTCAGGCAAAACAAAGTACCTTGCTGTCCAGGAGCACCAGTTTGGTGAGTAGTAACATGGCCATACTGTGTAAATCAGTGGTTGCTAAGCACCAGACAGAGATAGATTTCCAATGCTTGACCACAGATGTAACGACATTTGGACCAATCCTAAGGAATATAAATAAGAAATTTATTTTAAGTCTTCCTGATAACTTTTTAACTGCTTAAGCATTTAATATTCCACTTCTTAAAATATCCATAAAGAAAGATCATCAGAGGTAATTTTCTTATTGATCTAAAAATACAATAAATATAATGTGCATGAAAAATTGAATACAATACAAAGCAGTGAAAAAACATTGAGAATTATTACTAAAAGAAAACCGCTCATAATATTTACTGTTTTCTGAGGTTTTTGTCCTTGGATACAGTGTCAACAATCGTAACCATGATACTCATCACTCGGTAACTCTGCTTCTGAGCATGCTCACAAAGAACAGGAACTGTATCAATCATAACTTTGGCCAAATGTACAGACATGGTAGATTTAAAGGCTGTAAACAGGAGCTCTCCGTGACTCTGAGAGAAACCCTTAGCTGTCCCCTCTACCATGGACTGGTCAAGGATCCCAGAAATAACCTTCTTAATCTGTAAAGAAGGCAATAAAAAGAAGCATACTTAAAAATCTTCCTTTCCACACAATTTTAATTCATGCAATAATATCTGCACAGCAAGTTGAAGCATTGCACCTTACCTAATGTTCTGCAGCTGGAAAACTGTATACAACTAGAATTGTCCAAACGGGACAAAATACCCCTGCTGGGTTTTTCAGAAGTGCTAAATCATGAATATTTTATAATGGATCTAAGAGAAGAGAGAAATGCTAAAATATTTTTAGTGCAAATGTAATTGCTCATTACATTTTTTATAAATGAAACGAAGGCGCAGCCTAATAAAAAAAAATTGACTAAATATATGGACCAGACACGAATTATGAACTTTTTCTGTCAGTGACCTTGAACTTGCATAAATGATCTTGGTTCGAAGTCATGACACAACCTCAGACCATAAGCAATGTTTGTGTGAAGTAGTAGATTCAAGTTTTTCCATAATAAAGAAAGATATGGACCGGACACGAATTATGAATTTTTCTTCCAGTGACCTTGAACTTCCTCAAATGACCATGGGTCAAGGTCATGACACATCCTTTGGTCATGGGCAATCTTTGTGTGGAGTAGTAGATTCTAATGTTCCTCCATAAGAAATATATAGACCAGACAAGTTTGCACAGACAGACAGACAGAGGGATGGAGGGACAGACAGACGGACAAGGTGATTCCTATATCCCCCCCCCCCCAAACTTTGTTTGCGGGGGTATAATAATATTATGTCTCTAATAAGTATATGTACCTGTACTTACATATTTCTAAGACATGTAGACTATTGAAGGTATTCAGTACATTTAGAAACATGGAAATGACATAGTGTGATGACTTTCATGGCTACATGCACTCTAGCCCCTCTCCAATAACTGTTTGCTACAGTGTGTCTAGAGAAGGTTGAGGCTATTTAGTACTTTGATTCCTTACCTGCACCCCCAGACAGAAGGAGAGCTCCAGTAACCTGGTGGCCGTGACATGTGCAGTGGGGGACAGGGTCACCGATTGTTTGGTTCCACCCTCCACACAAATCAAACTCTGCAAAGAACAAACAAAACTCTCACTTTGAATATTACAATATTTGAATATCATTCATATAAAATACTGCTATGTACAAAAACTCTCTTTCTTACCTTGTGGACAAAATCAAACAGAGAGTTGGCCAGATTTGGTAGTGAGGTCCCTTTGAGGATTTGACTGAGCAATCCCACAGTGTGTAGAAGCTGGTACCCTGACACTAACTGTTGTAGGAACACATGGTCTGTAGAGGGATCATCCAGAGATCTACTCAGCAAGCCTAACAAGTCTCTGTGGAATCAGACCAAAACATCTTTAAATTGTAAGTCACTATTTGTAATGTAGAAGCCTCTGATGGGACTGTAGCGCTACTGTTTTAATGTATTTCTAAGAAAACATCTTTTAAAAGAAAACAAATAATATGCATGCAGACATTGCATTATGGAATACATAAGCAAATCCTGCTTCACCTGTCTCCTTGCAGCAGGGATCCAATCTGTTTGCACATCTCTGTCAAGACGTCACCTGGCAGCTTTGCACTGAATACTTTTAGCAAGTTTTCCATCTACAATAATTCAAGCAATAACGTCCTTTGTCAATACACCAGTGTATCATTTACATACAGTCAAACTTCAATTACTCAAACAATGATAGCTTGAATACTATGACATCTCAAATTTTATACTTAGTCCCATCAAGTTTGAAATAATAAGGCTTGACTGTACATGTATGTCCCTTATCCATTGAAAATGTAAACTGACCTCTGTAGGTAGATTTTTGATGATCTCGACATCCCCTAAGTTGAACCCCACCACTGAAGGATGCACAACACACATACAGATCAGGTACCACAGGTCCTCACCCAGTACTCCAGAGGGCAGCAACTGAAGGAAAGAATTCATTAATAATCATGAATAATTCCAGCTGAACTACAGTGTACTCTAAAGACAAAATACTACCTCCTCAAGGATTTATAAATAAACAGTACGTAATTAGTAAAGAAGATAGGAAATATCCGTTATGGGCAAAAAACCAACAATTTTTTTTACAATTTGCATACACTGACATTTAATACAGATTACAGAGTAACATTATCAGGTTACCTTCTTTATGGAAGGACTTCTGGCCACTAAGATACAGAAGAAATCCAGTGTCCTCACCACAGCTGTACATTTAGTCCTAAATAGAATAGAAAAGCATGCTACAGTGTATATTTGGGAGAAAAAAGTACCCCCTACAAAAAAAACAAAATCTTTTTACACTGGTCAAAGATTTTCTTTAACTTCTTTTGGCGATAAATAAAAAGTGTCATGTCTATAGCAAAAAAAATACTGTATATCAATTTTTATTCTCATACTAAGAGTACTTGTGAGTTTTGAGACCTTTTTTAGCTTTCAAATATAACTCACTGCAAAATACTTTTCAATATTTTTGTTTTTATGTTCCATTTTTTTCTTGGTTGTAAAATAAGAACTGGCAGATCAATTTCACACAGACAAATCAAAAATGTTGCCGATAATAGATAATTTACTGTACAATAAAAAACCCTGCATTTCCATTACCTGTTGTATTCATCCTTTTCTTTAGGAGTGTAGACATCCGTCAGTGGTTCGTGTGGAAACATCCCGGCCACCTCCTCTACGTCCTTCATCACTATCTTACTCAGAAAGTGCTTCATGGCCTGGAACAGCCTGCTCTGTTTCTGTCCATCACCTTAAAACATCACATAATATACTAGAATGGATCTTAAAATTAAAAGTGTCTTTAAAATGTGCCATTTTCTACAATATTTGTGTAAAGGGTATAAAAAATTTAGCATATGAAAATAATGGGGTCCTTGTTTTATGTATACACATCTCATCTTTTAAGTCAGCAATCGCAGGAATTGTGTATTTGATACAAGCTATAACAGTGCACCAAAAGAATTTGTAGAGTACTTTTAACAAGCTGAAAGCAAAATCAAATGCAAGGATCACTTTACCTTGGAAAATTTCATCAGGGGTAAGCAGCTGTTCTCCAAATGTCCAGATGTAGCAGTCTAGAGCGGCCAAATAATGGTCAAACCATGACACAGCGTTCTGTATGGAGAATGAGGAATCCACAGCGGTCATCTCAGGACAGGACAACAAGCCATACTTCTGCTGCTTACCCTCAAATCTATAAATAGTTTACCATATTAATGTACATCAAATATAGGAGACATATGTAAGTGTTCCTCTCACATAGGTATACAGTTATTACCATTACTGTAAAATCAGTTATTACTGTAAAATCAGTTATTACTGTAAAATCAGTTATTACTGTAAAATCACACAGTTATTACTGTAAAATCACATATTTTTGTGGGGTCAAATTTTCATGGTTTGAGGAATAGGACTTTTTTTGAGGACTCTTGGTTCGTGGGGATTTGAATTAGCGGATAAGGAATTGTTAAAAAGATATGTGTGTAACATTTTACTTTTCATTGTAGAAATGAAATCATGGGTCTCTTCATACCTCGAAAACAACGAAAATTGACCCCCCTTGAAAATTTGTGATTTCACAGTACATGTACATGAACAATATACAGTCACTGTGTGGAGATATTTTACCCTTTTAATCCTCAAAATCAATTGAAAAATTACAATAAAATATACCTGTTTACTCTTACCTTATTATAAAATAAGCTGCCTTTTCACTCTTATAAAAAGTCTGGAAATAGTCTTTGGTTGACTTGATACCTGAAAATATAAGATGCGATTTAATGGATGCATTTGCATGTAAAATCTTAATCTTTTTTGTTGAATAATTCAATTCCAATTCCAAGATTATGCCTGTTTATAGTACTTGAAATATACATGTAAGTAAATTGGAAATAATAAAATAAAATGTTGAGGGAAAACATCATGTTTACAACTTTGGTGATATAAATTTTAAATTAAATTAAATATCTATGTCAATCATTACCACATACCCTAAAAACATCCCCCACAGACTCTGTACAAACAAAGGAGTCATGAATTGTACAAACAAAGTCAAACAAAATAAAGACATTTCAGAAACATCCACATGCCCCATAATTTTGGAAAATGGGTTAAAACCATTTTGTTCACTCATTTACCAGAGTAGACTGAAATTAATTTCAAAAGTTATCAGTGTAATTGATCATAAAAACATATATACTGCTGTTACTCAAGCTTTTATTTTCATACTGAAAACAAAAATTCATGAACAAATGGTGCTGTTTAGGGATTTATCTATGGAAAATGTACAGATGTATCTAAAAATTCACTACATGATTTAATTGACTATATCAGAAATTCATGTACAGTATGAACGATGTTAGACAAGTAGCTTAGCACTACAAAAACCCTGTATCAGAGCAGTTAGTGCAAGTAACATATGCAACAGATTACTGACATCATGAAATAATGTTCTTCCCTGTCCTGTTCCCTTTCACTGAATCCATATTTTATTTTACAGTATATGAGATGGATAAGTTTACCTGTAATACAGGGAGCTAACTGATGAACCAGCTTCATACAGGCATGTCTACATTCCGTCTGGGGGCGACCGCACTGTCTCATCAGCCAGCGGACGGCAATGTCTAACTTCCGGACACTCCATTGTCTACAATACAAAGAGACAAGTAAAGTCACCTAATGTAAACATCCTGTCTGGGGTCGCCCACACTGTCTTATCAGCCAGCAGACGAGGATGTCTAACTTACGGACACTCCACTGTCTACAATACCAAGACACCATAAAAAAGACACGAAAGAGGGTTCAGAAAGTGGATATGAACAATAGAAATACTGTGAAATCACACATTTTCGTGGGGGTTTAATTTTCGTTGCTTTTGAGGTGTGCAGAGACCCACGAATTCATGTCCACCACGAAATGTAAAATGTGACATACATAACTACCCAACAATTCTACATCCACGAAATCAAATCCCAACGAACAATGATTTTTTCCTCAAACCAAAAAAATTTTACCCCACGAAAATATGTGATTTTACAGTATGATTCTTACTTGGGCTCAGTTCTGTTTTTATCTTCCTTGCTTAGAACAGCAGCTTTCACTTTCATGATCCTCTCCATGTGTTCTAGGACCAGCTTACATTGTGTCTGAGTGCCTGATGGAAATAACAAGACTTAAATACTGTCTTCTCATAGGAAATTTCAGTAAATTCACAACATATTAACAGTATAACACAAATACATATTTTCAAAGAAAGAGGCTACAAACCCATTGATAATTCATCCTCATGAGCAATGGCCAAACTCTCTACAAAATGTACCAATACTTGGAAAGTGTATAAGTTCACCATCGCATTGTCCTCTCTGAAAAATGAAACAACTGAGTGGGGGAAATTCACAAGGAAAATGTGTAACACCTATTGCACTCTATTTAACTCATGCTGAACATGATAAAAGATAATAGATTCATGGACTGTTTTCTGTTGTCTTCCAAACCAACCTGAACACTGTGTAGATGTTATTAAATGCCAGGGCTGCTCCCAATCTTTTGAAGGCCCCAGGATGAAGTGCGTAACTGTACAACCTCTTCAGCAGGGACTTAGCATTGATGGGGCTCTTCTCTACCTACAGAAATAAAGAATCTTATATTCAATCTTTATATTTCATTTTTTTTTTCTATCATAAATTATAAATGAAAATGTCATAATTTTAACCACAATAAATTCCCTCTATCAAATGCATCATATGCTTGTCTAACAATTACAGCTATCAACTTCATATATATATCTCATCTTCAAATTACATATTTAAGGCAGATGTATCTAGTCATAAATAAATAAGGATCGATGTACAAAGGATTATGTTGAGTTTGTTGACTAATACCACATACTGGAAAATTTTGGCATGCTACAAAAGTTACATGTAATCTAATTCATAATGCTGCATTGGGTCTTACATTTTTAGATTGTTTGATGGACCACTTCAGGAACTCTCTCAGACAGACTGCACAAAAATCCCTCAAAGCTGTGTCATTTGGCTGAATAATACCATCCTAGAATTAAAAGAAAAATACTCATAGTTTTTCCTGTTGTAATCATCTTGATTAGTAGAATTTTTAATTAAATCAATTCTAGTTAGTTAATTCATCTTACATAGATGGCATCCAGTAATGCCATAGATTCCTCGCTCTCTGCTTTGTTGTTTTTTGTAAACCAGTGGATCAGCTGCATCAACAATGGCTCATACAACTGTTTGGTCACCTGCAAAAAAATACACAAGAACATTTTTGAAACATTTCATCCAGTGGACACTTAAAGTTAAAAGTAATCAAACAAAATATACTGAATTCTGACAAAAATCTTACAAAAAAGAAGGAAGAAACTGAATAATTTTATGCCTTCAAAACCATTACAGGATACTGACCAAATCAACATCACAAGCCAACTGGAGGATGCTGGGAAACATTTTTTTGTAAATGGGGGCCATTGAGAATCGCTCCCTGCCTGGAGCTGTAGCGCTGCGCCCCACACTGAGGAGTATAAGGGAGTGAAGCAGTTCACAGGCCGCTACCTTTGTCTGTCTGTCTCCAGATTTAGTGGCCAGCTCCACAATGCGAGGCAGGAATGGATCTTAAAGACAGAGAATTCCCTACTTACTTTTAACACTATCTAATACGCATATCCAATTCTAATGCTCATGGGCTTAGCAATCCTTATTCATAATATCAGACTGCAACACGTAACCCTCAAAACATTTTTGAAATTGTTAGCCATCTAAAATGATAGAAACGAATCTAATACACATTCTTCATTTCATTAAAATTTCTACTTTTTTAACTTCGTATGTCAATCATACCAAATAAACCATGAATCTGACATGATAATCCAATGAATGTCTTTTTTTCTCAACAATCACATGACCTCACCAAAATATATCTGAGGCTTCATATCAATAAATGGCACATCAAATCTGAGATGTTGTTCTGTGTCCCATGAGATGGCCTCCTCACAGACATCACTCCCCGACAGGAGGGTGTGGTTCACCTCTCCCCCTAGTCTTCCCAAGTAGTTCATCACCCTCCGTTTCACTTCTGCCAACTGAGTTTGAAAAACCTACAAAGAAATATCTAATCTCAGCACTGCACAAAATTACACAGGAGGTCCAAAGTATAGATATCTTTCAAAATAATTACAACAGCATGCATGTACTAGTGTACAGTGACTTTCCTTATTACCTGTTTAGTTTCAGTCTTGGGTCCTTTGACGATTCTTACAGACAATTTCTTTCGACCTTTTCCACTTTTTCCTTTCCCCATTTCCATAGTATTGACACTCACATCATCAGCTCCTATCAAAGATATTTATATTCTGTAGTGATTGATGCCGGTAGTTTAGAGTACCGTAAGAGATCTAACGTTCTCAAGATTCCTCGGTAATTGCTATGTAGAGACACTGAATAAACTAACAAACAACATTAAAAAGACAAATTTAAATGAGATTTTTACAAATTTTTAATTATATACATGTAAGTCAGAGTCATAGCAAGCTACATGTACAGCTGTATATACAGGTATCTCTGGTTTAAAGTCAGACAAGATAATATAATGATCCATATATACGAGGGGTTATCAAAAAGTTCGTGGACTACCGCCATAAAATTAAAACCACTTTAGGCACATCAATGAATTTTAAAATATTTAGTTAGCATAATTTTTCCTATCTTAAGAATAAATCATAATTCATAAATCTTATTTTTTAATAAATAAGTTATGTTTTTGTAAGCAATGGTATGTCCAGGCGGCGCAACCTCGAACACGACGTTTTTGCGACCTATGAGTAACTGAGAAAAAACTCTTGATATGAACATTTGACATAAAAAAATCCCGTTAATTCAGGTATGTGTCGGGACACAATTGTTCCATAAAATATGAAATTTTCACTTCATTCTGGAAGTTCAATGAAATTTTATCGTAATTTCACATGGAATGTCCAAATAAACGAGGCCTTGAAAATGACGTCAAAAGGGGGGAGGGGTTTCTTTTTTCAACATTCTATCAAGTTTTGCCCCTGAAAAAACTAGTAAGATCTAAGAAATGTTTAAACTGGCTACAGAGAAATAATATGCATCCAGAATACTTGTCTTTTGATGTCAAAATAGATTCAGAGAGAAAAGGGATACACAGTTAATGTCGATTTGTACTCAAGGTGTGAAAAATCAATCGCGTCAAGAATGACGTTGATCATGTGTTGTAGATATTGAACTCCCAAATGCAAAGTATACTTGCACAATCAAGCGAGGATCTCTCCCAATGTATAAATCCATTTGGAATATTATACGAGGGGTGATCAAAAAGTTCGCAAACTAATTGAATAACTTCCATACAAGAAACAATATTTGGTTTTAATGTTGATTATATTTTAAATTAATCCTCCCTGATTTTAATGCACATCAACCACTGTTCTTCGCATGCGGGAATCACATGATATTGGCGGTCACGTGACCCCCTCCGTAGCGTTCTGTCACAAAAGTTGAAAGATTTTTCCGAGTTTTATATTTCTTTCCATGTGAGTTAATTTTTATGACAAGAACAGTTCATTTGCCAGAAATGGTCATATCTCGACAACAGAATGGGTGGATAATAATATCCTTTCCAAAAATAAGCATGGCGACCATTAAAACACAAATCTTCTGTCTCAGGAGAGACCTTATTCAAGGTGGATAGAGAATGGGTGCATCCTTTTTATCATATCTAATATGTTTAAAATCTAAAGTAAACGATATCTTAGGTATTTAATACTTACATCATTGTTCAAATATTCAACTATTTTTCAAAGTGCTAATTGGAGGTCTTTGATTGCAAATTGCTTAATTAAAAATACATATCTTTTCAAACTTGCTTTCACTGGGCAAGATGACAAGTATCATTTTTAACCATCAGCCTTCCTTCACTAAAACGATTAATCCAATCATTAATTGAATTTATAGGAACTCATTTATCTCAATAAACTGTCTACAAATTATTATATGATACTGTAGAGGGATTTCTAAGATATGCAATAAATTGTACAGTCGTTTGTTGAACGAGTTCGACTGAGACAACCATTTTTCGTCACAAGCGACCTAAATAGTGACGTCATTTTCACATTGTGACGTCACAAACAAGGAGAGAAACTTTATTCAGCATATGCTATTTATAGAACTTGTGTATGGCTATGTGTGTACTGAATTTCATTCTAATCTGAATTGTGGTTTTCTAGATATAGAGATAGTTTGCAAACTTTTTGATCACCCCTCGTGTTCATAGAAAGCCCCTGTTCATGAAATTGTAGAGTCGTATAAACAAGGCGGGTTTAAGTCCTTACTCAGCTCCAGGGAATCTCATCAAAAAAGTGCATGAAGTAGAAGAAGAGGACATTGAAAAACAATTACATTGTCGGACGTCATGAAAATAAATGACGACAGCGCCGGGTGGTCATATACTGTCGTTTTTATTTTATAATAATTTGGCAAATAATAAACGTCTCAAACTAAAATTTTCAACAATTCTTTATTTTTTGTTGTTTTATGTTCCATATAAATTTTGAGAGCACAGACTACATAGTACTAATTTTATAGCCTCAGTCCACGAACTTTTTGATAACCCCTCGTACATGTATTCCCTACCATAAAATCCTATAAATAAACTTGTAACTGATTTATAAAGCTACTAACCCTGGTCCACGGTTTTGAGGTAGCTGTCCAGACATGGTAGGATCTGTGGGTAGTACTGCTGTATGACAGAGGGGGGCAGGGTGTCTGACCAGTAGTTCAGGGCATCCAACGCAATCATAGCTAGGGGCAGGTAACCCAGACCTATCCACAGTGTCAACTGAAAACAAAAGATATAGAATATTGAACAAAACACACTATGCAGAACCTCTCCAATCTGATTTTAGGAGGTCAGAGCTACTGATCAATTTTCTCCCTTTTTAAGTTAAACCATTTTTATTTCTTACCTGTATCGCTGGTACAACACTGGACATTTGCTCTGAGACAATTTCTTTGGGGAGGGTTAAGATGAAGGTCAGACAAGCAGCCAACAGGTCATCTTTGTACTGCTTCATTCTAACTAGGACCTACATACACGTGGAGTATAAGAACTTATTTTATGCTATGTCAAACCTGTAACCTTAAGTCATCCTTAAATCCAAATAAAACATTTCCATGTCTTATATAAACCAGTAAATTGAGAGATTTCTGACCTCCTTGGTGAATTTCTGAATGAGCTGAAAACAGGTTGCCTTCTGATGGATGTCTGTTTTTTGATCAGAGTCTACCTCCATTTTCACTTCTTTCTTCACAGGGGAAAGACTTACCATACCCTGAAAAAGAAAGGTTAATTCATACAGAAGCAGTTACATTTAACTCACTGAATTCAATAAATCTAGCAGATTTTGGATGAAACATTTTAGCATGCAGTCAGAAAGAACAGAATATTCATAATTTAAGACAAGTATGATGCACTTATAACATGAAAATATAACATAAGAATGTATATTCTTAATAAATGAAAGTTACAGCTGTTCTCTAGTTACCTTTCTTAAATATGTATAAAAAAAAAAAAAAAAAAAAAAAAAAAAAAAAAAAAAATCAAGTGCCTCTCAAATAAGATCTTTCTCTTAAATTGTCTCACCAACATAATGCTGCGTAAATTAAAGGAAATCAATGACAGTAAAAATAAATTATGTGTAAGGATTCTTATGCCTATCAGTATTTTTCATACCTGAAAGTAATTCAGTTTATTTGCAATCTTCATACAGACAGCCAACAATTTGTAGTATCCACTGACCAAGGGCTTTCTAAAATGTAAAAGCAATGCACAGTAATCAGTAAAATACATGTGCATTTTGTCCCTTTTGAGATCTCTATCTATACCATTTATACATGTTTTCTTTACAGAATAGAGTTTTGGTGAAAGTGAGCAAACCCCCCTTCCTTTCTATGTCTTTTCTGATGTTTTTCTCACAACTTTAAGTTTTTTAAAGGAGTAATTTATCAGATTCACAGAGTTTGTCTACTGATACACAATGATGACCAGTCCTTACTCTGTAGACTGAAGAATCAAAGTGTGGCAGAACAGAAACAGCCATTTCTCAAACATCCCATAATGCTTCTCTGGAAGTACCTCCCTGTAAAAGAACATTAAAATTTTGCTGAATTTCTTGTATCAAAATGTGTATCTAACAAAGTTATTTTTGGTGCATTCCTAATTTATCAAGACAACAGCTGTAATTCAGTGAAATTCAACAGAAAAGGTTGTTTAGTCTCTAAGATAAGAAAGACTTTGAGGAAATTGTCATTCGTATGTGACCTGCAGAAATCCACCAGGTTGATGAAGATCTGGAAGTCTTTAGGTTTGCTGGGTTGTATTCCATGGAGTGGGTCACTGGACACTTCCTCTGGGTCATCAGCACTTGTCCCTTCCTAAAACAAAAACAAAACATGATGAAGAGTTTAAACCAACAAATAAAGTAGGAAAGTTCCTTTAACATGTTTTTTTTATTACAGAATTGATGTACATTTGTTGTGCACAATCTCTCATAAGCTTAAAGGACATATTTCAAAATAAAATATTCTGAATCTTTATTTAAGCAATCAAATAATTTATTCTTTTTTAAAGCAATCATGTTCACAGATAAACCAGTGTACCTGTTGCTGTGCGACTTCAGTGCTGGACTGTGATGTCAGGTCTAGCTTGCCCAGCATCTTCAGTAAGGATTCTATCAGCTTGTTGTAGATCTCTTCTGTAAGAGCCAGCCTCATTTCTACACTGATGTCAGCTACACTAAATTCCTGTAGAAAACCAAAGATAATATCCATCATTAAGATACACAATAATTTAGTGATTTTACCAAAAATCAGCATTGCAATATGCAGGTGTGATCTAGCTTAACACCATTGGTGAAATATGAAAATGTCAGAACTTGATACAAAATCGAACTGATCTTTTTGCGAAAAATTGTCAAATAGTACATTCTTCTTTTATATGTTGCCTTGATGAAATTACCCAATCTTTTAATTTTATCTTTCTAACCTTGATCCTGGGGCTGTTGAAGAGAGTGTCCCACATCTCAATGAAGTCCTTGTAGGTCACCTTGTTTCCCATCTGTTCTGACTGAGCGTTCTCCGTCATATCTTCTGTTTCTATCACAGGTGGATGGGAACAGGTCCGGATCAACATTTGGTAAACTGTAAAAGTCAATTCATACAGGAACATATCAACATCTGGTACACTGTAAAAATAAAATCATAAACAGCATTGTTTGATGATAGAGAAAACAACACTAAATATAATTCATTTTAGTGTCTGCTAGACTGTATTCTTAAAAGTAAAGAAAAGGGTTTAATTCTTAATAACTGAAATCCTGTGTGAATTATTTTTCTGAAGAAATGTTTTCTTACCAAAGCCACTCAGAACTTGGGAAAACACTTCTCCTTTTGGCATAAGTGTTATCAGCACCCACAGTAAGGACTTCACAGCCACGAAATGCTGCTTCTGATGAATTGTGGGAAAATTTTCAGCCAGGATGATCATTAGTCGTTCAATGGATGTGGCATAGGTTTCTGGTACCTGAGAAAAACAAACGAACATTACTCAGTAATGGCACATTAAATTCTAATAACATCAACATTACTGTAAAATATTTCCAAACTCTTACATGGTCTAGCTCTCTGATGATATTGGCCAATGCCTCAAGGTAGCTTGGTAAGCTGTACAGTTTATCCTCTACGTCTGCTTTCTCTGAGCTTATAAGTATAAAACAAAAAATCATAATCTAGAAGCAATGTTATGTTATGTACTTTCAAAAGCAGTTTTACAAGAACACTGATACTAGTTTGACAAAGAAAGATGTGTACAGGGTTGCATTTCAAGATTGTCGAAGCTAACCTTGCAACTAAGTGGTGGATACCTAGCTCTCTTGAGATGTTAGATTGAAATGTCTAAAGTACCGTATCAAGGGTTATTTTAGTGGGGTGCTAATTCTAGATTATTTTGGCGTTTTACTGGTAGCCTGCTAAAATTTTATTTGCTAAAATAGTCAGTACTCTTCTTAGTGTTCATCTGCAAAGAGCTGAAACCATGTGTCAGCTAAAATAAATTACACCAAAATTATTGGCATGGAAGAACAGCAGGAAAAGTGCCAAATTTTACACCACCAAGAAAACATGCTATACCATAATTCTAAATTGCTTAAAGAATCAAGAAAGTGTCGCTTGTATATAAAAATTTCCTATCTACTAAAATTCATAATTCAATGGACTATGTTATAGGTTTTATGTGTGGTATACCTCAGATAAAGCTGTTCACTCTTAGTCATCATCTCACTGAACATAAACTGGACGTCAGTCTGCTCCAGGAACTCTCTGCATGGCTGTCAACAATAATTGTTTAATACTGTGGTTTCATTAATATTCATGGGCATCAATTTTCGTGGATTTAGTAAAATTCACAGTTTCGTGGATACGTAAATTCGTGGATAATGGCCCTAACAGAAAAAAAATTGTCTATTTTTTCATTTTTTCTTTCGTCGTTATGCTTTAGCGGGAACATTGTGCCATTTACAATATAAGGGTACGTAGATATCTTTAAAGAAAATTACTAACAGGAGAAAACTCTTTAATTATTTATTTATCTCCATTGGCTTTTCAAAAGTCGGAACCTTCAACGGTGAATTATTCCTTTAATTCGCAAGTGTGGAATACGGACAAAAATTATGATCGCAAGTGTGGAATACGGACGGTAATTAAGTTGCAACAGGATAAAAACTTATGAACTTCAACTCTCCAGGGGGTCTTGATTTGAACAAACTTGAATCTACACTACATGAGGATGATTCCACATGAGTTTCATCTTTCCTGGCCCAGTGGTTCTTGAGAAGAAGGTTTTTAAAGATTTTTCCTATATATTCCTATGTAAAACTTGGATCGGCCATTTTGGCCCCACCCTACCCCCGGGGGTCATGATTTGAACAAACTTGAATCTACACTACATGAGGATGATTCCACATGAGTTTCATCTTTCCTGGCCCAGTGGTTCTTGAGAAGAAGATTTTTTAATAATGTCATTATTTTTTCTCTAATTCATGATTATCTCCCCTTGGAAAAGGGCGTGGCCCTTCATTTGAATAAACTTGAATTCCCTTCACCCCAGGATACTTTGTAGCAAGTTTGGTTGAAATTGGCCCAGTGGTTCTTGAGAAGAAGATGAAAATGTGAAAAGTTTACAACGACAACGACAACGCCGACAACGACAACGACGACGACAACGACGACAACGACAGACAACGGACAAATTTTGATCAGAAAAGCTCACTTGAGCCTTTGGCTCAGGTGAGCTAAAAAGGAAAAATAGGTCTTAAAAGTCGATCTGTTGAGGAAAAAACGGGTAGGGCTATTTAATATATATTAACGAAAGTCGGAATGGGCTTATAAAAGGTTTATCGTAAATCAAAATGTAGGCACCAAACTTCGTTGAACATTTGATTTCGTGGATCAACTCATCAACGAAATCCACGAAAATTGGTGCTCCACGAATATTGATGAAACCACAGTAATACATGTAAAGGACAGATAAAATTTCAAAGAAGCAATGATTTAATTACATAAAAATAATTTCAATATCTACTCACTGCTGCCAACAAGCCATATCCTCTGATAGCAAGAGATAGCTCTTTAGAACTTGCGGAACTGTCATTCATAATTTCTCGAAACTTTGTCACAAAAAACTGGAAAAGGGGTGAATAAATCATTAGATTGAAGTGCCTAATATGTGAACACAGCAGAATATTGATTTAAGGACCTACAAATACCTTAAACACAGCCCCTTCCCTCTTTCCTTCCTTGGCTTTGGTTACTAGAACTTCTGATATCTAAAAGATTTTATAGAAGAAAAGAACATTAGTGCATATTTCCATGTTATTTTAAAATATCTATTACTGTAAATCAGCTTTTATTTGCAACAACCTTTATTCCAAACACATGTATGTCAGTAGAAATCTATCAGCAATTCTTCATTTTCACAACTAAGGAACTAATTTTTGTACATAGATGCACAAGGTAATGAAAAGTTCAAGGTGACCTTGAGAGTCACACAAGTAAAATAAGGTTACAAAACTCCAGGATATTTCTTGCAAATTACCGTATATACTCGCCTATAAGTCGGTCCGCTTATAAGTCGGTTGTATTACTTAAGCTTATGTTAGAAATATTGACCTTCTAAAATACTAATACAGTCAAACCTGTATTAAGAGACCTTCCAACGGAGAAAGGAAAAAAGGTCACATATGACAGGTGGTCTCTTAATTCAGGTTGCTTATTTTCCGCAGTGTTCAAATATACAATGCTGAAAATATCAGATGTGTATGTTGAATGTATTTCATAACACCTTATGTTTATTTCCACTTATGAATAGGAACATGTACTAAAAAGAATCCTTGAAAATTTGAATATTTGGAAATATTGTGAACATCTGAAAATATTAATATTTTTTCACATACAGTATTAAAAAAATGCAAAGTTCCCCCCACCCCCCAATATTTTTTTTTACATGATGGTCTATATATAACTTCGTATGTTTTGCATATTATTAAGAATAAAAAATGTATCATGATTTTTGTTATGCACTTGGTATCAAATTAAATTATATTTATGACTGAAATATTTATTTAACCTAATTAATTTTTTTTCATTGTCTAATTGCCTGTTTGTGACCAGGTATTTAAATCACTTCAATTATCACATGGTGTGGGTGCTAGCTTGCGTGTGTTTACATACCTATTGGTGACAAAATGCACTTAAATAAACATCTATGATTTAGTTACTTGTTAATTAAAGTTAAACAGGCAGGTTTTATAGCTGAATATGCATTTATCTTTATAGCAAAAATGACATCGGGATCGACCTCGAACGTCTATTTTCAAAATGGCGCCCGATCAAAAAACGTGAAGTTTATGTTTTAGATTTTAATGTTTATTCAATAAATATCAAAGCGTAAGTAAAAATATTCATTTTTAAATGTTGTTTTATACGTAAAAATCGCATTATATAATTATTAAATGAAATAAAAGCGTGTCTGTAGTTGTTTTGAACCAAAAACGAAGCATGCCCGACCAAAATCGAAGGTAGGAATCGGAAATTATGTAGTCGTTAAATTCAGGTAAAATTGCTTGAAATTACTAAAATTGGTCAGGAAAATCACGGTCGTTGGTCGCGTAAGACAGGTGGTCGCTTAATACAGGGAGAATATATAGGGAAAAAGCGTTGGGGGGAATTTTTACGGTCACATGTGACAGTGAGTCGCTTAATACAGTGGGTCGCTATGGCAGTTTTGACTGTATATTTATATCTCGCCTATAAGTCGGACATAGAGTTTTGGACCAAAATTTAACTCCCAAAAATCCGACTTATAGGGGAGTATATACGGTACAAAAAGTTCATTGTCAGTAATCAAAATACATGTATCGTTTTATAAATAAATCATATAAGAGAACAGTCAAAATTTTTATAATGGGTGTAACAGTACATCTCTACCCTAGACAACCTGTGGTTTTGAAACTTGTTTTACCAGAAATACTGTACCTGATTTAAGAAGGCCTCCATGGCTGCAGTGCCCAGATGAAGCAAATCTCTATTGTTGTGCTTACTCCAGCTTTTTAGTTTGTTATACATACCCTGAAAGTAATGTCATAAATATAAGTTAAGCATATTTTATCTGAGAAAGAATTCATATTAAGATCCTTACTGATATGTCCATTTACAGGTACTTGTTTAGATGGAATGCCTAGATCTTTTTCTCCTTTTTTCCCCTTTTGTACAAATCTCATTTACATTGGTGCATGAATACTAGGAGATTAAAATTCATTTGATGGCAAGTGCAATTATCACAATTTACACAAATGAAATTCATTTAACTGAATAAATGGGTAAATGTCATTTGGCAGTGTATATATGTACATTAAGGATAGCAATGTAAAAAGTATTACATTAGGAAAAGCACTAAAACAAGAATATATATATTTTGTATTCTTCATTATCATATTTTTTTTAATAAAAATATGTATTTACCAGTAAAATGATAATTAGAATGCTATAAATAGTTGTGTCTTGCTATACCTGATAATCCTCTGCCAACTGGGATCTAAATTGGGCAGAATGTCTCGCGAACAGTTTAAGGCCTGCTCTTGGAACATCATACCGAGTATAGTTTATATCAGGATCTATGGCCATTCGAGCATATTTGAATATTTCATAACTGTTTGAAGAGTCTAAATGAGAGAAAAGTAATAATAAGTCAGCTAAGGAAAAGAGGAACTTCAGAGTTCTTATATTTTTAATATTGCTACCGTATATACTCGCCTATAAGTCGGTTGTATTTAATAAGCTTATATTTCAGATGGACTGACCTCATATAGTACCATTCTTTTTTAGCTCGCCTATAAGTAGGACACAGAGTTTTGGACCAGAGATGGACTCCCAAAAAAACGACTTATAGGCGAGTATATACGGTAGTTTAAAATTAGTTTTTTGCAAAAACATCTTTTTTCTTGAAATTGTCATCTTATGCAATTGAACTTTGGTACATGTATCTCAACCACTGATTCAATTTTTAAGGAAATGCTAAAGTAAATTACTTATTGTTTAAGTATTATACCCTTGATATCTCAAATCCTCGGATAACTCAAGTCCCTTTGAGTTTGAGAAAAATAAAGTTTGACAGTATAATAGTACATAAAATAAGCTCACAACAAATATACACAATACAATTTATACAATATAAAACCATTAACCTTGCAATACCTTATTCTATGTGTAAGTATTTATTTATTACCCACCCTCATCCACTGTGAAATTGACAAGACAGCTGGCCAGACCCTCCAGACAACCACTGATCACTGACAACTCGGGCTTCTTTGTTTTACTAGTCATCTATCAATGTAAAAATTAAAGTCTGTAACTGACTGTCTACAAAAATAGGCCTGACTGATCAGCTTCATAGATGACCAGACAGAAGAAAAAAACCTATTTGTTAAAATCTACATGAAATTTTGTGAATTCCTTTAAAAAACTCCTTTTATGAAATAGTTACCGACCTCTGCTTTCAGAGCTCTGAGATATATGTCTGTTAGTTTACTGGCATACTCAGTCATGTGTTCTGGGTATATCTCAGCCAGGAGTCCCAAAATCACATAAATGCTCTCCTTCACTTTCAAAAACAAAACATAAAACACTCAGTTTTCTTTGGAGAAAAATATTTCAATAATTTTATTGATCTTTTGGGGGGGAACAGAAAGGATTGTTTTAGTTATGTCAAAGATAGATGTTTGCTTAATATTACCATCAAACAGTATCAAATATTTACTAGTTCTCCATATGACACTATAGTTGCTTCAATGCAAACTGTTATTGGGGTTTACCTGAGGCTGGTAGTTTGGATACACTCTTTGTTAGTTCCATGAAGAATTTGTTGACCATTTTATCAATTCCCAGATCCTGGGCACTAGCAGACCCAACAGACAATTCTAAAACCTAGGAATACATTTAATTCCCTTTATAATACATCATCATGTGTTGGAAAAAAATATGCAACATGCAAATTTCATTTACATCACAAGTGTTAAGGGCCATTAGTAATTGCCATGAGTGTCATGGTCATCTTAGCTTTTATACATGCTTTGTTTTCATGAATATACATGCATATATTATTTATATAATAAAAACAGTTCTTAGGCCACTTAGAAAGAAAAAAATTCTGCAATTTTGTCAAATTGTCAAATTAGCTAGTTCTATTCAGAATCTGAATGATTAAGTAAGAGGTAAAAATTGACAATATTAAAAATTTTACAAATACAGTAAAACTCGGATATAGCAAAGTCACATTACCTATGAAATGACTTTTCTATATCCATAATTCGTTATATCCATCTAAGGAATTAGTTCAATTGATATTACTGGGGATCCAAGATAACTTTGCTATATTCATGGATTCACAATATCCATGTTCGTACTAAACAAGGTTTACTGTACCCTATAAAAAAATAATAATTTGATAATCAGCTATACTTACTTTTGCCAGGACAGGCACAGACAAGTTCTTTATCTTAGCCAGCCTCTCACGGAAGAAAAGAGACATACATACATCCTAAAATACATTGTGTTGTTGTTAATCTTTATGTATGCAAACATCTACAGGTAAACTTCGGTATCTTGACATCGGATATGTCGACAACCTGGGATATGTCGACGTCCGTCCGCGGTCCCGTTATTATTTACTATATAAATGATTTGCAAAAATTCTGATATGTGGACCTCAATAATGTCGACTACCCTGCTTATCTCGATGTATTTTACAGTCCCAAGAGCAAAATTTACCTGGTATATCTCGACATCGGGGCAATTTTCTGCTCTATTTAGCATAATTGGTTGTCAGCTGGTCGCGCGTCACGAACATACGACTCCTTGTATCTCGACGTCGTCAGAAATTCACACCTTTCACACCAATGTTTTGACTATACACACTGCTTCTGTAGAAATGTGTTTGTAGAGGAAACCCAAGCCCCCTCAGTGTCACTGAGACGTTAATTGTTTAATGTT
This sequence comes from Saccostrea glomerata, assembly GCA_003671525.1. Classification (NCBI taxonomy): domain Eukaryota; kingdom Metazoa; phylum Mollusca; class Bivalvia; order Ostreida; family Ostreidae; genus Saccostrea; species Saccostrea glomerata. Next base: position 1,164,754 of record PRKT01000057.1, on the reverse strand, counting down.
CAGCTGGTTAACCTGTTTAGCTTGGGTAATAACATTGATAAATCTGCTAGACTCTGTGTAAATGTACAACCGTTTATTTATGTCGAAATCTAACATAAATTTAACATTTTGTAAAAAAAAAAAAAAAAAAAAAAAAAAAAAAAAAGTAGCTGAATTACACTGAATAATATTAAATTCAATTTAACTTGGAAATTGTGGTAAAAATACTTTCAACAGGAAGCAATCCAATCTACGACATGCTCACGACTATCAGCCGTATATTCATGAATACATGTGTTACATCATTGAGTTTGTTTTAATATGCAAATTCTTTTAAATTTTTATTTGAAAATAAAATGAAAAAAAAAAAGATAAATGATGATGAAATAAAAATGAATTGCAGTGAAAGAACTTTAAAAATATGCACCATTTTTTTCCTGTATCACGGAAGTCGACTTTATACCATTATAGTTCGAAGTTTATGGAGCGCATTTCATATCCTGTTCTGACAAAGCAAGTTTGCACGAGGAATGCTGGATGGAAAACTTTTATTAGTAAAATTAGATCGGAAGCATTTCATGAATTATATTTGTGAATAATTTCTAAGATTTTCTAATAAATAAGGGAAGCTGAAACAAACGAGCTACAGTCTATTGAAGACATGTACATAGTTACACACGTGTATGTTTTACTATGCAGTAAATTAAAGACGTCAAGTCTCAACTCTGATATCTCAACACCTCGGATATCTCGACATTTCCCGACTGTCCCACCGATGTCGAGATAACGAAGTTTACCTGTATACTGTATATAAAAAAAAAATAGACCTCTTCTTTAAATTTAAATTTGTTTATAGTAAACAAACAAACAATATAGATCAACACTTACCTTGATGTCAAAAACATATGGGATGATTTTCTTCTCAATCTTTTGAATAAATTCTGATAGAAATTCTAAGATTTTCTGTTTGCACGTCTGAAACTGTAATTTTATCATTCAGGTTCAATGATTATTGATATGAGCAATAAATCATTTGGTTAAATGATTTTTATTTCTTTTGAAAATTGCCAATTTAAAAATTCTTTCTGTAAAATTTTTATCCTGCAAAGTATGCTTAAGTTAAAATAGTGTACATTGTAATTGTTAATTAAATTCATGTTAAAGCAAATTCTATATGAGCAGAGGAATGATGAACTTTAAAACTGGATATGGATTTCACCTAATTCAGGAATCTAATGTATATCTTATTGTATGTACCAGTATTTATCATTTCTATGCACAGGAATTAAAAACAATTTCACAACCAGAGAACTTAGTTATTTACCTCTTCTTTTGTGACGGTTTCAGATAAGAATGATACCAGTCCTTTTCTTTTGTCGAACAAAATAGAACAACATAAATCTGTGTTTAAAAAGAGAAGAAAACAGATAACTTATTGCAGGTACATAAATTTAAAGTATATTGTAAATGTACATAGATTAGCATATTTAAAATTTAACGGAATCAATGGATATTGAGATGTTTGCATATTCATTAATTAGCATTACACAATAACATTAAACTGAGTATTTTTAAAATTATTTCTTAATAGCAGTATTCATGAATTAGTGAATCGTTGTCCATACCAAAGCCGCTAAAATATGAATCATGCTTTTTTGAAGTACACATAGAGACAGCTCCCATATCAAAAAATAATACAGAAAAGTATATTTTTAATATATTTTTAATACATTCATTTTTGTACTTTCTTCAAATAATACAGAAAAAATATATTATTTTCCTATCACAAAAAATTCAGTATATCATTTTTGTATTAAAATTTGACTTTGATTTTGTACAGTGTATTATTTTTGTATTTTTTTGGACTTAGATTATTTTTAGTGTATTCTTTTTGTATTTTTTGGACTTAGATTATTTTCAGTGTATTATTTTTGTATTTTTTCAGGACTTA